>VXBX01008997.1:0-17381 GCA_013400415.1 Scytalopus superciliaris
CAAAGCCTATCCATGATGATGATGTGAAAAGGACAAAGGGGAAAGGCCCTAAGCTGAAAGAGGGTAGCTTTTGATTAAATATGAGGAAGAAATTCTTTTCTGTCAGGGTGGTGAGGCAGTGAAACAGGTTGCCAAAAGAAGTTGTGGATTTCCCATCACTGGAAGCATTCAAGTCCAGCTGGGATGGTGCTCTGAGCAACCTGGTCTAGTGGAATGTGTCTCTGCCCGTGGTGGAGAGGTTGGAACTGGATGACCTTTAAGGTCCTTTCCAATCAAAACCATTTTATGATTCTATAATCTGTAAATCAAAGGTTCCTTCCAAAAAGCCAATTAAGATGTTCTATGCATATAAATATTTATAAAGGTATTTTTAAATCTTTAGTGTATACATATCCACAATTACATTTTTACATGTGTTGGCAATTGCATGTCAAAATTAAATACATTAAGGATTTGTGTTTTATCTATCAATGTTTACAATCTTTTGAATGATTTGCATATTCTAGAATGAAGCCAGTCCTTTCATTTTCTTTTGGGTCTCAGTTGAGTGTTGTAAAAGTGGGAGATGCTACCTTTAGACTAACTTGCAATGAGAAGAAATATTGAACAATAATCAGGGTTTGTTCACTAATGTGAAAATCTTCTTGTAGAAGTTGTCAGGTTCTACACAGTAGTTTTATTATTCAGTAGTAGACATATATAAGGAAATCATAATATATATTCATACAAGTTAGGGAAATCTTAGATTAGCCTTTCAACATAAGCATATGTTACAATAGTACCTAAACGTCCTCATTCACAATTATCTGCTGGACAAATGCACACATACTAAGGCCAAAATTTATAATCTAATTAGATGCGTACAAATATTTACTTATTTTATAGTAGTTCATCAGTAGGAAGTTCAAAAGTAATTTTATTTCAATTATAAATTATTAGGAAAAAATAAAATATTAAATCCCATTGTTTTAAGACAATTAACTGTACTAGTTTAAATCGGGATAAAATAAAATACAAATAACTTCTTAAAATGAGACGCTTAGCTTCTTAATACACCTATTATTTTTTTTTCCTGTCCATACCTCTGTTAAATAACAACTGTACCTCAAGCTGGAAGCACCCATAAAATGACCTAGTGGTCTGGAATCCAGTTCAGGCTCCCACTGCAACACAATTTGAAAACAAACCAACCCAATAGTTTTGCTATAGATTCCCAACTGAGAAAAACAAAACAAAAGCTTTCCTTTTTTACATCCTTTTGATTCAGAATAAACTTGCTTGCTTATGTAAACAATTATATAATTTCACACACATGCTACAAATTTAAATAACTTAACCAGAAACAAATACGGTATTATCTTGTAATCTGATTGAAGAAATGGACTTTTTGTACCTTATATTTAAATATAAGATAAGCACTGTGTTTGCCAAAAACACAGGCAGTTAAATAGAAGTCTTGATGTTAAGTGGTGATGGGAATTAATATTACTTTGTGGAGAGAAAGTAAAGTAAAAGGAAAACAATTGTGTTATATTTAAAATTGACAGAAGATCAAGGAATTCACATACAGATAAACCCAGAGGCAGCCAAGGAGTTTATATACATTTTAATGTATAAATAAGAAAGTTTTACACTATGGTAGAACAACATACCTTTCTAAAGAATGTCACTGCTGGTGTTCAGAAACAGTGCAAGATTTTTGCCCTAAACTTAGGCAATGCTAAGTAATGCATGGCTACTCTGTAAAAAATAGAGATGAGGCAAACCATGGGGAAAGAGGAAAACAAAATAGCAGTCAGAAATTATAAAAAAATATGTAGGTAAAAGTCTGAAGAATGGCTTTGAAGAAATTAATGAGAGAAAGATGCCTTTGGAAAGGCTACTGGCAGAAGAATGGGTAAATGTATTCCTTTGCTATGCCTAGAACACATTTGTATTAGTATATACTTGCCCCTCCACTTTCCCTCGTGAGGATGTTGAAGACTGCAATGAGATCTCCCCTTAGTCTCATCCTCTCTAGTCTGAACAAACCATGTGGCATTGGTGACTTGGTGTTTGGTACTTATCACTCCTACTAAGCAATGTACTCATTGCTCATAACTTCTGAAAATTACATTTATGAGCAAATTAAGGTTCTTATTAAAAAAAAAAAAAATCAGTCAGTGGATGTAGGGGGTTTTTTAGAACAATTTAGTTCATATGAGACTATTCATACAACAACTGAGAACTCTGTGTTGGTGACGGTAATCACAGACAACGTTAGTCGTACAAAGACTAACTAAAACCTCTTCACTGTGACCAAGACAAATCCTACAAATTTTGTGTCCTGAAAGTTGTTTCAAATAAGGTTGTGAAAATGACACGTGAAATTTTCAGTTGGTCAAAATTAATACCAGCATCTTTGAAGAGTCATGGCAATTCAACTTCTAGGATTACTGAACTCTGAGGTGTGTTGGGTGTCCATGGCAGTGTTGGCAGTGGGGGCTGCAGGGCGACCTCTGTGAGGAGAGACCAGGGCTGTCCCATGCTGGACACAGCTGGTTCCAGGTGGTTCCAATGGACCCATCCCAGGGCACAGCTGAGCCCATCAGCTAGGCTGGTGGTACCTCTGGCGTTGCCTAAAATTGAGGAAAAAAAGTTTTTAAGACAATATTAGTCCAGGTAAAGTAGAGAGTAGTTCACTACTGAAAGCTTTTGAGTGTACAAAGTATATAGAGATGCACGCGCGCAGTATAGGGGTCTTACAAATTTATAATACTACTAAATTACCATAACTAGTGGTTATATCCAACCCAAGAATCCATTACCCCTGGTACCATTCTGGTGCCACCTTGGTGCCACTCCCTGTTGGAGCACCTCCAAGAGTCCTGGGTCTTCTAACTTATTTTGACTACAATATGTCTTGTTATTCTAGTCCTGGAACATGTGTCCCAAACATGATGTTCTGGCTGCTACCTCACCCTTGAGACAGAAATTCGGGAATGTGGCACAAAGTTAGAAACTGTTAGCTGCTACCTCAAATGTGAGAAATTATGCAGCTATATAAAAATCTACAAAAATCCCGAGGCATCACTGGGGAAACATATTTTGGAAATGACAATACACTGGACAAGCAGAGGAGGAGAATAAAAAATCTAAAACCAAACCAAAACAAAACCCTGAAACTGTGAGAAAGAGGTGCATGAGCACCCAGGTCAAAGATGAATGGGGAGGAGAGGAGCTGGAGCAGAGATTCACTTGTAATCCATTGACAAGACCACAGAGGAGAAGGCATTTCTCTGTAGTTCAGGGACAGGACCACAACAGAGCAGATATTCACACTGCAGCCTGTGGACAACCCACAGCTGAGCAGACCTTTTCCTGAAGGACTGAAACTTGATGGAGAGGACCCATATTGGAGCAGTTCATGCAGGACTACAGACTGTGGAGAGGACCCATGCAGGAGTGGGGGAAAAGTGGGAGAAGGAAGGAGAAGCAGAGAGGAACTGACATGGACAGGCTGAAAGACCCCATTGCCTGTACACTGTGATGCTCTGGGTATGGCCACAGGGGCAGCTGGTGAGGAGGAAGTGGAGCTGGGATGAAGGACTGAAGTTGAACTTGGAGAAAAGGGGCAGGAGAAGTTTTAATTTTAATTTCTTTCTTTGATTACTCACTGTCCAAATCTGTTTTAACTAGCAATAAATCAAATTAATTTTCTTCATGTCAAATCCATTTTACCTGTGATATAAATTGATAACTGATTTCCCTATATTTATCTTGACCCAAGACCTTTTTCTTCATTTTATTTTCTCACCCTGTCCAGTTGAGGAGAGGGAGTAACAGAGAATCTGGATGGGCAGCTGGCTGCAGACCAAGGTCAACACATAAGATAAGCTGACATATGACTATATAATCGTTGTCATAGGTACATACAGTTTATATAGCAAAAATGTTTAAAATGTGGAAGCAAAGATCTTCTTTCAAAACAGTTATAGTCATTCTAACTGAAAAGAATATTTCATGATGTCCAAGAAATTATGGCTGACATTTAATTTATGAAATAACTCCACTTACTAATTCATTTCTGTTTGCCAAGGCATGAAGGCACAATACATTTAACTATTCCTAAGAATTTTGTCAGACCAGAGTCCTTACTGGATAGAACTCCAGTGTCTACAAGAAGTCACACAGGTTTTGACTCATCTGTTTGAACCCCCATTTTGTCTGAAAATACTTCAAACAGGTCCAATTCCGCAAGTCATGGTAAAAGACATAAAGTAGTCTTATCCCAAGTAAGGGGAATTTCTGGGATTTTCAGTTAGAGGAGAAGTTGCTCGGGAATTTCAAGTAGCCTATAGTTGATAATATCCTAACTAAAAATCTTTCCTGTGATCAAAAAACAACTATATTGATATTTTGAACATTATCTTCAAGACAGTTTTTTTTAATGCAGTTGGAAGAAATTGACCCAATAATGGTAAGAAACAAAAAGTTGTCAACATGTGAACAAATATGTATAGAAAAAATGTCACAAAGAATAAAACGTATTTGAGAGTGAAGACATTTTAATTTTTTTTAAATTTTTCATTCTCAATTTATTTCTTGCATAATTTTTTTAACATCATGTGCTGCTGTCTGAGAAAGATCTTATTTCCAGGTCTTCACAAAATTCTTGCTAAGAAACTGGAGCCATGTCATAAGACAATGTGAACAAATGTCGTTGTTCCAGAACCAGGCAAAGTGATATCAGTATAAGTAATGTTAGAGCTATTTTGTCTAACTTTTTTTTTTCCTTGTGATTTACTTTTAGCTATAATGTAACTGTTAGAAACAGCTGCTTATTTATAATTAACATGGAAAATCCTGACCGTATTTTGAGTATTTTTATGTGATATAAAATTAGAAGAGATTTAATTATACTACCATATTTATCTTTGTTTGATGAGTCAGTGATTTCTCTAAATGTAACACATGTAAACTATATTAATCACACAGTAGGAATACAAAAGTGTGTTGTTACTGATTAAATGATTACTGCAACATCTTGCAGATTCAGCATCAAGGAAAATTATGGGAGTGATTACAGGAAAAGCACTTGATTGCAGTAAATAGTGTGGGGGAGAAGATAAAGGAGGAGCTAGAAAAAATTGTAAAGCAAGAGGTAAATTTAAAATGTTTTAGGATGTTTTCAGTGTGATCAAAAAACACACACTTTTGAGCAACACAAGTGTCTGTAATAAAAACTAACTTCATAATATTGGTTGATTTTAATGGACTTCTCATTGCACTACTGGCATCAGTGAGTCTGAAGAGCCATCATATTCTCCATGGATCTTTTTTCAGATTACTGTTCTTTTAAATATTTACTTTTATACAGTTGGAAGAAAATGTAAATATTGCCATTTTCATAACTCTACCATACATGTAATCTCACAATAAACTCTCTTCTTTTAGGAATCACATTAGGGGGTTTTCTTCTGAATAATGAGTGACTCTTAGATAAATAACAGAAAAACACTGAAATGAGCATTCTGCATCTATTAGAATTCTATTTTCAGAGCAATTAAGAGAGATTTTACAAAGGAATAACAAAGGAAGAGTTATTTCAGAAATAATAAAATGACTATAAGAAACCTTTACTCTTTCACATAAGAAAATATAAATAGAAGTAAACTATATATGAGATGCAAGACTGTTTCAGGGAAGGATGTGAAAAATGCTTGATAGATATCATCTGATTTTTAGAGAAGAAGAAAAATTGTTATTTTGCATTAGGTTGTTGGATCTCAGCTGCAAAATCTTAGTGTGAAGAAACTAATTAGGAATGAAGAAGTCAAACAATCTTTCTTTAAGTTGTATTTTGAAAATAAAAATGCCAAAACCCCAGATTTCATATGCATTTGTATTAAATTACAAGTTCAGCAAACCATTTAAGCAGGTAATTAGTTATAGGCAAGTGGTTAAAGACTATTGACTTTATGTTTAATTGCTTTGCTGAATCAGACTCTCCAAAATGTTTAATAAGTGTTGGACTTTTTTAGAAAACAGGATAAAATCATCATAGCTTTTTGATTCTATTGTTTTTTGTTACATAAATACCTGGTCTTGTTATGTATTTCAGTACGTGTCTCTTCATCTCTGATGTGTTTATCTGCTTGACTAGCCTTTGGCTTTACAGGTAGAAAATTAAGACTATCAATATGCCTACGCTGATAACTCAGTCAGATTTGAGCTAGGTGCAATCTGGCTGATGGAGGTGGAAAGTCAGAGCAGCATGCTCTGCCAGTGATGAAGAACACAGGATCCCAGACAGGCTCATGTAAACTTGTTCAGAAAACACCTATTCGTCTAGGAAAGTAATAATTTAGAGGATAAAATTTTTAGATGTGTTTTCACATACATATGTATATACACATATACATGCAAAACTGAAAATTGGAAAAAAAATACAATGTAATATTTCTGAAGTCAAAGAACAACACAATCAATTGATTTGTTAAAGACTGAAGTGGTTAAAGCACATGATAATATTACATACATACTGAAGGACCAGTACAGTAACACCCTAGGGGTTTTCTTTCTATGATAGCCCTTCTTACTATAATAAGATGAAATGTAGACAGATTTTTTTAATTCATCATTTATTTATGAGATAGCTTAAGTCTAATGCAAAACTACTTGAGAAACCCAAACGTCTCATCTGAATTTCCAAACAAACAGCAAGTATTATTAGAGCATTAGTCTTCCAAATGTAGATGTAACTGGCAAACGTAAAGGTAACTGAAATCTCAGACAATCTATGTTTATCTTTTCTTTCTCTTTGAACAAGGAAATTGGTTTAAACATGCAATTTCTTCCTTTGTTTCCATATGCGTCTGCTGTGGGCCATAGGAAACCTGAAAAAATGAGCTCCACAGCATTAATTAATTAATCTTAACAGTTGCCATGTAGGGTACATTGGGTTTATTATTGCCCTTTTTCCAGATGAGACATATTTGTTTAAGGTAATACAGTGAGTCAATGGCAAAGGACAGGGAAGTACTCATGTTTTATGCTCAACGTTCAGACAATCTCTGCAGTAACATGACCTATTTTAGACATCAGTGAAATTTCCATGTCCTTAATGCTGTGTGATCTCAATCTGGACTAAGCTACCACATCAGTAAAGCAATGTTGTAGGGAAAGGGTATGGAAACTCAGGCAGTCTACACTCCTTTCCATGCACATTACTGTCTACTCAAACTGTGCATCAAGGACAAACCCTAAAGGCACCATGCCCAATCAGATTTCGAATGTCTCTAGATACCATAAATTCCAATCACTATCTTTCTTAACTTTCCCCCTGTTCTTTATAGGAGGCAATTTCCATTTCTTCTGATTTGGCTTCTCGTGCTTTAGCTGCTTCTTTAGAACAGCCCTGGAGCTGTACTGACTGCTAGATTCACTTGGCAATAAAGTTGGCTTTGACATCCTAAAAATCTGGTGATGTTGCCTGCACAGCCAGTATGTCTTACAGATTGCCAGGACAACCTTTATGGCATACTCTATCCTTCAAAACACACAGCTGAGCCCGAGGCACAATCTGAGCTGGTGAATAGGAGGAACATCTCTTTCTGTAGAAGTATGAGAAATTCTAGGAGGAAAAGCTGGCTGAAGAGTAAGCTCCTAGGGAGAGTCTGTAAAGTTAAAGCAAAAGGTCACCATTCATTCACACTGGTAGATCCAGGAGGCAGAGCAACAAACTGCTGGTATGGAGACAGACAGTGCTGAAGAACACTCAAGGCACTGCTATGAGGGCTAGTTCACTACAAATGAAGAATGATCAGTTTATAGGGGTGAAAAAAAAAAAGAGAGAGAGAGTTCTGAAAAACAATTTGTCCAACTCTTCTCAAAGCAAAGCTACCTACAAATTTAGATTATGCTGTCTAGATCATCCATCCAGGTTGGTTTTGGTGGGGGCTGTGTCTGTGACCTGTCTCTTTTACCCAAAATCTTTGGAGTATGACACTTCTACCATGTTGATGGAAAGAATAACAGTTATCAGAGATGTAGTCAGTACATCAGGACCTATATGGAAGGGTAAACTTCAGTCTTGGAAAGTGTTGTAGCAAGAGCCTGATCGTGGAGGCACAGTGACCAGCTGAGTGGACAGGTTTTTGTTATTAAGAGAGAGAAATAAAAAATTGCTGCTGCCCTATATTTTACTAGAACAAGGGCTTTATGAAGAAGCAGCAAATGGAACTGGAGGAAAAACTGATGGTGAATGCTTGGGATATAGTAATTGGAATGGCTGAATTATAATTTACCATGTGAGATGTGAACGGCAAATATGGTGTTTGGAGTCAGGATGTGCAGCACTAACCAACCTTGCCTCCTTTGCAATGCAATGCAGAATAGGCTTGGGATATGTCAAAGAAACAGAAAGATGTGTTTCTCCTTTTAGTACTATTTAACTGATAAAACACTTTGGTGTCTGTAAATAGTATCCCTACTGTGTTCTGTGCCTGAATGTGTAGACTGACTGGTATGATGGAATGAGAATGTATAAAGAATTCTGAAAAGCCTTTCAACGTATTGCCTTGTGCTTGTCTTTGAGCAGGCATATAGACCTCTGGATAAAATACTGAGTTGCACAGTGACTCCAGTTAAAGCCAAAAGTTGAAGTACTTTCCAAGGCAAAAAAAAAAAAAAAGGGGGGTTAGATGGGGGCAGATAAATTTAACTAATTGAACATGTCCATTTTGGAAGAGGTGTTCATCTCAGTTTAAATGTAGTTGGTATAAATCATGGTTAAACATTATCCACTATTGTAAGCACACTATACTGTTACAATCTGTTCAGCTTTCATAGCTCTACAAAGTTGGCAAGCTGGTGCATCCGTCGCTGTATGGTATCTTGAGTACTTTGACAGGTCTAGTCAGTTTCCACAGTAAATTACCTGTCTTATTAAAGATTTATGTTTAAAGAATTCCTGTAATAAAAAGTGTTAAGGACCAGAGCCAAATTCACAATTTAATGGAATCATGGAATAATTTAGGTTGGAAGGGACATATGACCCTGTGCTTAAAGAAGTTCTAACTAGAGCAGATTGCGCAGGGCTCTGTCAAGTCTCAGACACCGCCAAGGACAGAGATTCCACAAACTCTCTGGGCAGCTAGTTTCAGTGTTTGAGAAACTTCATGGTAAAACCAGTTTTTCCCTGTATGTAGTTGTCACTTCTCATGTTCCAACTTGCATCTATTGCCTCACATTCTACCACTGCACACTTCTGGTAAGTCTGGCTTCATCCATTCAGCTAGTTGCAGACAGAAACAAGGACCCCCTTGAGACTTTGCTTTTTAAGGTAAAACAAACCTCATTTCCTCAACCTGTCCTCATCCATCATGTCTTCCAGGTTCTTGGTGTTACAGCCCACCCCTGGAAACAAGGGTAACCCAGGTACTTGCTAACAGAACCCTTGGGGTGTATTAGAGTGGAAAGACACTGAATGATCTGTGTTTGTAAAGATATCTATCTATCTATCTATCTATCTATCTATCTATCTATCTAGATATATATATATATATATATATACGTAGAGTTTACTTTAGAACAATTTTGTTGCAATGGAAAGCAGGTATGTAGCCATTCTGATTATTATCCATAGTTATATAGCAATTTAAAAGCATAAAAATAGTACTTCAAATGTATAAGGCAAGAAAGAGAAACAAAGGATAAGAATAGAAAGGTATATAGTCACCACCCATGAGTCCAGAAACGAGACTTGGTTGTGGCAATTTCAGTGACCGTTGCTTGAAGGTGATGGTCACAGTTGTGTCAAAGTGATGGTTGCAGTTTTAATCCATCAGGGGGTGGAGAAACCCACAAAACACAAAGTCCTATGGGTTAATATTATGCTCAGGCTCAGTGGAAACGCCCAGGCACCTTCCCTGGGCAAGGAGCTTAACACTGGATAATGTAATACTTTGGATCATGGGACACTTTGGGTATCTTTGATGGTTTATGACACCTTCTAAGACATTACAGCTGCCAGTTGTGGTCTATCAGAAAGGATAAATACGTGTGAATGTCAGGGTCCTTCCTGATGGGTAGTTTTCACAGCTGTGCCAGTTGTGTAAGGACTTTGGCATGATAAAAAGCACTATCCCAATTCATATGATTTGCCTCTTATCAGCCTCTTCCCTTATCTTGTTCAACACCCAGCTTGTAGCCTTTGGTGGTGGGTGTGCACCCCCTCAGTGCCTAGGCAGTTACTTTGAGTGTTGTCAGCAAAGCACCCTGCTGATTTTTTGAGCCATTAACCAGTAACAGTCCAGTCTCATGCACTTGGCTGTCTTGCTCACCCTGTACTTGACTCACTTCAGTATGTTAATGTCTTTTTTGACATGGGGAACCCAAAGCCAGGCATAGAACTTCAAATGCACTCTCAGAAGTGCCAAAAAAGGGTGGAAGGATCACACCTGTGCAGCTAGTGACTACATTCTTAATAATAATGCTCAGGATGTAGCTGACTTTCTTGCTGTTGAATAACATTCAACTTGATGCTCATCAGCTTTTCAAAGCTCCTTTTTCTGCCAGTTGGTCTGTCACCAGCCTCTGCTGTTGCATGAGGTGACTCCTCCCCTGGCATAGGACTTGGTACAGGACTTGGCACTTGCTTGTGTTGAACTTCATGAGGTTCCTGGCAATGCATTTCTCCAGCCTGACCAGGTCCTTCTGTACAGCAGCCCTCCAGTATATCAACCACTTCTCCAAATTTGGTACCATGAGCAAACTTGCAGAGACTGTGCTGTGTCCCACTGTCCAGGCCATTAATGCAGACAGACACTGGACAGTCTCAGTCCCAATTCCTGAAGGATGCCACTTGCTACTGAGCCCCAGGTAAACTTTGCACCACTTATCACAGAACTTTGAGCATGGCAGTCCAATCAATTTTCCATCTTCTTCATTTTCCATTTATCCAGCACGTATGTCAACAGTTTAGTGATATGGAGACTTTGTAAAAGTAAGAGGCCTTGTTAAAATCTAAGCATATACTATCCACTGTTCTTCCCCTTGTCCACAACAGCAACACTCATCTCATCTCATCATATAGTCTGGCATGATTTGTGCGGGTTAAATCTATGCTAGCTGCTCCCAAATACCTTTTTGTCTTTTATGCCTCTGAAAATGGCTTCCAAGAGGATTTATTCCATCACCTGTCCTGTCACTGAGGTGAAGTAGGCCACCTCATAGTTGCCTGGATCTTCCTCTTGCTATTTTTCATGATGAGTCTGACATTTTTTATTTTTTTTCCCCAGTCATTGGTAACAACCTCTAAAATTCATGACCTTTTGAAGAGGTTAGACAACAGCCTTGCAATGATATCAAGCAGCTACATCAGCACTTTCAGATGCATCCCGTCTGTTCACAGATATTTGTGTATGCCTAATTGGCTAATCCTGTCTTTGGGTAATAGAGATGGTGTTTTACCCTCTTTTCTCTCTTAAAAGGGAAAAAGATAAAGTAGACATCCTAGTATTATTACAAAACAATGCAGCACACACTCAGATATAATGTTAATTACAAATTTTCCATCTCTTTGCCTGGTTAGGCCCAAATGCCACCAAAACAAATCTGATAACTTCTATAAGAAAACTGTGGTGTTTTAAAGGCCTTTGAAAACTGATATAAAGCAGCTATTTGGACTTCAGGGTACAAATTCTGTGAAATTCAGGGGCAATGAAGAGATTTGTTAGTGAAGGTATAGAACTCAAAAAAGATGGAGCCCTTGGTATAAGGACTTGAAGAACCTAGCAAACTCATGTATGCTGATAATCCTCACTGTGATTAACAACCATCACCGGCTCAGATAAATAAGAAATACTCCTGACTGGGATTAAGAAATAAAGGAAAACCAAAAAAACTTAGATGTCAAGTTTGTGCTGGAAAGTGTGACTGTAGAAAAAGAAGAATGAGGTCTGGAAAATTAGTATGTGCACAGTCAATAGACCACAGTTACAGATTGTCTTTTAAGCAAAATACATTTTGCATACGCTACTTTTCTTGTTGATAGCCTTATATATTTTCATTATTCTTTGTCTAATTTGTACTTTAAAATTCCTAGGTCCTCTTTCTTAGTTCAGCTCCTAATTTATGATCATTGTCAGATTTTGTTCATATTCTACTATTGCACAGCAAAATATGTTATCTTTATATGACACTTTAGTTTAGAAATAAGAAAAAATTAATTTTGACTAAATATACGATCATTTCTCTCCACAACGTTTCAGCATTCACCTTAGAGATGCAACTTTGAACTTTTCTTTTACAAAGAAAAACAGAAGCTCAATAGAAGAATGGGACCTTAATTACAGTAAGAAAGTCATATGAAAGGAACAAACCATACCAGAAAAACACAGGGTAAGATAACAAATCAGCCTCCTGTAAAATAGCATAAACCACAATATTAAGTATTTATAATAAACATTAATCTATTAACTCCCTTTTGTCTGAAGTTTAGGATGGGTTATTCAGGAATTTTATGGATTCTCTTTTTTTTTTTTTTTCNGAAAAAAAATTAGAATCTGCATCCAATTATGGGCAAAATTACATTTGCTCATAATCATGATACAAATAAAAGTGCTCAGGAACAAAATTACATATATATTCTGTATTGTATGTTTTCACTATATTTTCCACGTAATGGTCTAGTATCTATTTCACTAACCCAATTAGTATTGGGATTTAAACAAACTCAAAAGAATTACTGTGTTACAAAATAAATAAATAACAGTTAAAAAAAAAAACCAGCAAAACTCAGAAGAACCCTTTGGTGAGCACATATCTAAACTGAAGTACTCTTATGGCAAAACCTTTGGGTTTTTATTTCTGGTAGGGAAAACTGTAGTGCTTACTCTACAGTATATACTATAGTGAAGCAGATGCAAAGATATGCCCACATCACATAACTATAAGTGATGAATTCGATATAGTCCTGTTTGCCCTTCCTTTCATTGCTTTTTCTTCTGAACCATCACAGATAATCTTTTATTCTGTCCTTAATTTTCTGATGACACTCCATAACTAGGTTTATGAATCTTTGATTCATGCAATCCTTCATCTTTCTAATGTGGCTTGGGGAACCACCATTTTTTACAGGCATCGTAAGCTAACATATCATGCCCAGCAGTCATATGGATCTTTAATTATTGTGTGATTAACACTAAAAATTAGTTGGTTGTAATAAAATCTTTTTGGCAAATATAATCCCTGAATCCTTTTAAAATACAACAAATCAATAATGTTTAGCATTTCATCAATGCTGAAACATCTGGGCAAGTGTCATCCACCCTCATGCTGGTATGTTGTGTATTACAACATTTAATCAAATGGAAAGTTCAAAAGCTGTTTAACTAAATGAGGAAGCAAACACCTGGAAAAATAAGGAAGAGATAATAAAGTGTCATTAATTTTTTGGCAATGAACACATTAAGGTTTTCAGCACACTGACAAGTGTGTCAATGTCAAAATAGTTTACACCCTGCATGACTAAAATACTCTTCCTAAATTATGTGTTTTAATCTTAGGGAAATGCTTTTAATCATTTATTTTAATATGCCTTTTAGTTTATACTTTTCCCGTAAGTACAGACGTGTGTTAGATGTCTAAGCTTCACACCCATTGGACACCTAGGCAGTAAACTGAACTGAAATGTTCTGAACTTCTACCTATTCAATAAACCAAAGTGTCTGTTAAGAATGGGAAAAAAATCAGTCTATGTGCCATTAAACATTTTGTCTCTTCATGGAGGCACAAACACATTCCTCATACATTGATAACTACAGATAGACTCCTAAATTTAGAAGTGAATTTAGACATGAATCCCACCAGCATGAATTTAAAAGAATCTAAAAATACTTAAATTATTTATATCTTTCAGGCTCCAAAGCTTTTTTCCTTCAGTTATTTATTCAGTCTGCTTACCTCCTTCAGAACTCTTCTGCATTCACTGTTAATCTTCAGTGTCCATTTTAAATAACAAACTGTGAGCTGTCAGATTCTAAATGTTTGTCTAAAAATAGCTTCTGTTTTCATAGTTGTGATTAAATGTGAAGCAAAGATGTTTTGCAAGTCCCTTAAGCAATCCTTGTATAATAAGGATGTAATTTGCATCAACTCTAGCAAAGCTTTCAACACTGCCTCCCACAATACCTGAGTTACTGTGATATGGATAGATGTACAACTAGGTGTAGAAAAGACGGTTGAATTTTTGGGTTAATAGGGTAGTGGTTACTTGGTCGTCCTCTAACTGGAGGCCAATAAACAGCAAAGTACCACAGGATTCTGTACTGGGACCTCCCCTCTTTAATATCTTAGTCAACAATACAGAGAAAGCAACACAGTACCATCCCATTCTAGATGACACCAAACTGGGTAGTCGAGTCAACAGAGTTGAGAGCACAGCTGCTATTCAGTGCTGAAGGAATAGACAGACAGGAACCTGAGGATATTCTACAAGGACAAAGGCCAAGTCCTACATCTAGAAAGGAAAAACTCCTTGCACTGAGTGAGGCTGGGAATAGGCTGCCCAAGGAGTAGCTCAGCTGCAAATAACCTGTGGCTTTTGGTAAATTGAACACAAGCCAGTACTGCTCAGGTAGGAAAAAAAGGCCAACAGCAGGTACACAGGCAGAAGACTGGGGGACATGATTATCCACCTTTAGTCAGCACTCATGAGATCCATGTCTTATTTGGAGTTCCCTAACAGAAAAATAGAAAAATCAACTGAAATGAGTTCATCTGTGGGTCACTATCAGGGGCCTGGAGTTCTTGCCTTGTGACAACAAGCTGACAAACCCAGGCTGGTTACACCTGGAGAAGAAATGGCTTTGGGTATACCTCACAGCAGCCTTCCAATAACTAGGAGGAGGTTATTAAGATGGAGTCAGCATTTTTGCAATAGTGGATGGTGAGAGGAAGAAAGATGGTAGATATTACTTGGAACCAGGCAGTTTTAGAATGGAGAGTCCACATCAGGAGATAAAGTGCTGGAAGTGGTTATGTTAGGCTGAGCTAAGCCCTACACAACTCGCTGAAGTGATAGCTGAGTCTTTGAGCACTAGGTTGGACCAAAGACCTTCAGAGGTCCCTTCCAAGTTGAATTTTCCTATAGACCTATGATTCGATGATTCTATATAATTAAATTTACTAAAGACACTGTCTTCTTTTGGTTGTCAGATACACTAGCAGAAGGCATATTCACATTTGTCAGCACATATTGCAGCTTTTTTCTGTGCACAAGATAACAAAAGCAAACACAGCACCATGTGGTTTCCATTAGAAAGTGTTGACTTTTTAATAGAGCAAGACAAGGATGACTTGTACAGTACAGTTTCCTCTCACTTTTACAAGGATTCCCAGTACAGGAGACTGTTCTCAGGTATTGGCTGTTTGTAAATGTGAAACACAGTTACTTGAGTGTCTGTTTAAATTAAGCCCATATGCTGAGATATCAGCTCCCTGATGTCCAGAAAATATGACTACCTAGTGACATTCCCAACACTGACAGACATTCCACACGTAATGTAATTAAATTTAGATGTCTAGCCTTAAATAAAGATGGTTCATGGGCTGCAACCAAGTCAAAGATGTTACAGTATTATTTAATCTACTCTGTGATATGAGGACCCCAAAATAGCTCACATTACCTAGACTTTCTTGATATACAGAAACTCCTGTCCTGGAAATAGGTGATAAATACAATAAATATAATTTTGATTACACTAGAAACCAACATCTACATCATAAATTTTCCTGGTAACTGTTTATCTGTCAGTCATACAAGATCCTGGGTAGCCAAGAGGAANTTAGGATGGGTTATTCAGGAATTTTATGGATTCTCTTTTTTTTTTTTTTTCATTTTAATATAAGCAATCAGAAGAAGCCAAGCGAAGGCATGTGTTAGCATTCCAAATTTTTATTATGAACATGAAAAAATCTGTTTTTAAGAGTGTCTCTCACCTTTATAAGACAAAAATAAAATAGTAAATAAAGTTTGGAGAAGTATGACAATTATTTTAGGACATTTGCAGTTTATCAGGTACTGTTGGGATTCTGAAAACGAATGTAAATAAAGGAAGATTTATGTCACTTGAAATACTGTAGCTTTATAAATCCACACATATTTTATACACATACACAGAAAAAAAATTAGAATCTGCATCCAATTATGGGCAAAATTACATTTGCTCATAATCATGATACAAATAAAAGTGCTCAGGAACAAAATTACATATATATTCTGTATTGTATGTTTTCACTATATTTTCCACGTAATGGTCTAGTATCTATTTCACTAACCCAATTAGTATTGGGATTTAAACAAACTCAAAAGAATTACTGTGTTACAAAATAAATAAATAACAGTTAAAAAAAAAAACCAGCAAAACTCAGAAGAACCCTTTGGTGAGCACATATCTAAACTGAAGTACTCTTATGGCAAAAACTTTGGGTTTTTATTTCTGGTAGGGAAAACTGTAGTGCTTACTCTACAGTATATACTATAGTGAAGCAGATGCAAAGATATGCCCACATCACATAACTATAAGTGATGAATTCGATATAGTCCTGTTTGCCCTTCCTTTCATTGCTTTTTCTTCTGAACCATCACAGATAATCTTTTATTCTGTCCTTAATTTTCTGATGACACTCCATAACTAGGTTTATGAATCTTTGATTCATGCAATCCTTCATCTTTCTAATGTGGCTTGGGGAACCACCATTTTTTACAGGCATCGTAAGCTAACATATCATGCCCAGCAGTCATATGGATCTTTAATTATTGTGTGATTAACACTAAAAATTAGTTGGTTGTAATAAAATCTTTTTGGCAAATATAATCCCTGAATCCTTTTAAAATACAACAAATCAATAATGTTTAGCATTTCATCAATGCTGAAACATCTGGGCAAGTGTCATCCACCCTCATGCTGGTATGTTGTGTATTACAACATTTAATCAAATGGAAAGTTCAAAAGCTGTTTAACTAAATGAGGAAGCAAACACCTGGAAAAATAAGGAAGAGATAATAAAGTGTCATTAATTTTTTGGCAATGAACACATTAAGGTTTTCAGCACACTGACAAGTGTGTCAATGTCAAAATAGTTTACACCCTGCATGACTAAAATACTCTTCCTAAATTATGTGTTTTAATCTTAGGGAAATGCTTTTAATCATTTATTTTAATATGCCTTTTAGTTTATACTTTTCCCGTAAGTACAGACGTGTGTTAGATGTCTAAGCTTCACACCCATTGGACACCTAGGCAGTAAACTGAACTGAAATGTTCTGAACTTCTACCTATTCAATAAACCAAAGTGTCTGTTAAGAATGGGAAAAAAATCAGTCTATGTGCCAT
>VXBX01008999.1:0-22406 GCA_013400415.1 Scytalopus superciliaris
TAAGGCTTATGGCAACAAGAGAGAAAGCCAACTGATTTCAGACACTTCTATAATTTATGTTTGGAATTTGCCGCTATAACGTGAATTTTAAACAGTCATCTTTCAATTACTAAGAACTCATTTTAATACAGAAATATTTGCTCCTTGGTTTTGATCTTAACCCCACTGGTCAATTTACTTCTACCTTATATTAGTTATCTTTCATTAGCTAAGTGGATGCAAGTCACAAATTAGCCTTTGGGAAAAAAACTAAAAACAAACCAAAACCAACAAAAACAAGGAAAGAGGAAAACCACTTTAATTAAATGGATAATTTTATATACATTGCTAACTGCTATGTATTGGGAAGGAAACTAACTGGGGAGTTATTGTGAGATATTTAAAACACAAACGAATTGTGTTTCAATTCATTCAATTGTGCAACAATAATTGATATTACTAGTTAAAGTGGCATAAGAATCATCATGGCTAGGCTTCACAAATGAAGATTTGGGAAGGGCTCTACCCACGCTTGCTACAAGCGCGCTGGTGGCTAAAAAGGCCAATGTGAGATAGGCNACTTTTACTTTTCTTCAGCAGACAGCATAAGAATATTACTTAAATAAAAGGGTAAAAGCCTCAGTTCTGCAGCACACTGGATTGAAATACAACCTTCTTATGAAATTACCATGAAGTTGAGTTGAAGCACATGCAGAACTAAACAGATTGCTTGGAAAGCATTCATCTACAAATCTGTTCTTTTCTTTTTTTCCCCCCAGGTCTGCTGAAATCTCAGCTGATTTTAAGGTAAATAGTTTCAATTATTTGCTCTGCTGTTTAAGCAAGTCATATTGAAGGCCACAGGAGTGTATATCTACAGGAGTAACTGCTGACTGGTGAAACATGGCATATCAACCTTTCTCACTAGGAAAAAAGGGAAAAAGGCAAGAAGGAGAATCTAGATCAGCTGAAGCACAAGTCTTACTGAAGAAAGTAAACCCAGAAAATATTCCTTCACAGTATTGAAATAGTGCAGTGAAACAGATGTAGCCCTCACATAAATTAATATCACTCTATCATTCTGCTTTCAGGCTGGTCAGAGGAGAGAGAATAAGATGGAAAATGACTTGTAGATTGAGATAAAGCAGTTTACTAAAGCAAAAGGGAAAGGCTTTGTGCACACAAGCAAAGACAAGCAAGGGAAGCAAGGCTTCAGCACACAGAGTGGTTGTTCTGGAAGGCAAACATTGTAAACAATGACTGTCTCCCCTTCTGCCTCCTTTTCTTAACTTTTATATCTGACCTTACACCATATGGTATGGAATAACCCTTTAGTTAATTTACCTTGTGTCCCCTTGCCCCTTGCCCACCTCTTTCCCACCCCTGTCTGTCAATGAGGGGAGGAGGATAGGGAGTAAAGGAATGTTGAGAGGCAGTGCTGATGCTGTGCCAGCTCTGCTCAGCAGAAGCCAAAACACTGATGTGTTACCAACACCTTTCTAGCTACCAATGCAAAGCACAGCACTGTTAGGGCGGCTATAAGGAAATGAACTCTGTCTCAGTCAGACCCAATACAGTGAGAACAGAAGAAAATGTCATGGAAGTATGACCCCATTCCCAATTTTTTCCCCAGTCAATGTCCTTAGTATATAGCAATTCTTATTAATCTGGACAAGTAAAATGGAAAGTGTAGATGCTGCTACAAGAAACTAGTCAGTTAATTCCCAGAATTGTCTAAGGAAAAAAATTCTATCTTTCAAAAGATTTTTTTTCGCTTAAGTACTTTTCCATTACCATTTCTTTTATCTGTTCCCATAAGAACAGTCAATATCCTCAGTTATGTGAAGCTTCATTTAAAAAAAAATAAATTAGTATGTATAAACTAATCCATAAATGAATGTGATGGGTTGTTTTTTTAGGCCTTCCTTGGTAACCAGGGTCAAAACCTAGGAAGTATTCCATCCCATCTCTTTACGTAATCAGGTGTATATAAGGTAAAGCAGGAGGTGTTCTTTCTCTTTGCTCTCTTTTCATTCTCGGGTTAGCTCGGTGACAGCAGAGAGCCAGCTCAAACTTTCACGAGTCAAATTTACAATAATCATGTAAGCTTTCAGTATGGACCACCTTAATGGGAAATATGTATCTTCAAGAAAACAGTCACTAAGAATAATCATAGCTACCACATTTTACCCAACTTCTTTTCTATTATTGCAAGAAACTTTCTCTGTGGTTGATAGAATGTAAATGCCTTGTGTGTACATTAAAGCAGAAACATGGAACAATGCATTGAAATCCAGTGAAAAAAATATCACCAAAAAAAAGACTTAGAAAAATATTTTTAAGTTTAAACTCTAATACTGCTGTATGTGGATTTTACGGAGAATAAAATCCTCAGATAAAAGCATGAAATTACTAAAACCAGTGGTAAGTTTGCCACAACCTCTATTAAAGTGAAAATTCCAACTGATTTGGTTTCCTTTTCACTGTGCAAGGCATAAGGCTTTAATTTAAGTGAAACTGCAAATTAACTAAAGCAAGTACTGGACATATCTTTTAATTAGTTACAAGAATTTGGGAAATTTTCTTTCTCTTCCAGTAGACTACTGACTATTAGACTACTAAAATACTAGACTATTTTGTTTCCCTGAGTTTCCAAAATTAACCAGGGATTTTCCACCATAGCTCAGAATGACCTGATGTGGCCTGTAGAGAGGTGTCCTGCTTACCAGGGGTTTGTATCAGGGATGTTATTGAGAGAATAGCAGGCCTCATACAGTCACTGACTTCTATGTGCTGCTGTTGTTTCACCTGGGCACTAGTGATACAGCCAGAAGCAGTCTGAGGAGTAGCAAGAAAAACCCTGGGAGTGATAGTAAAGGTCTCTGAAGCACTGGTAGCTTTTTCATCAGTCCTTCTGGTCAAAGGAAAGGAGTTTGAAAGAACCAGTCTAACCTGGAAAATCCACAAATGTTTACAGGATTTGTGCCATAGACAGGAGTTTATTTAGTTAGACATCAGTGGGACTTGCTTTGATAAACCTGGTATACTGGGGACTGATGAAGTCCATGAGTAAGAGAAGAGCATCTTAGCACACACATTTGCCAGATTGGTGAAGAGGAATTTAAATGAAAATGTCTGGGGGAGGGGAATCTCAGTCCATCCAATTTCTAGTATTTTGATGCCAATGCCAGTAAGACATGTCCAGAGCCTGGAGAGGGATCATAGGTTATTAGGAGAGCACCTGAAGATCAGCACACAGGAATTCATCCACTCCAGCTAGTAAGACAACTCCATTGGGGGCCCAATTTGAGTTCCTTTAGGCAAATGCAGGTAGCATGGTCAATAAAAAAGAAGAGTTAGAGATGTGGGCATGTCTGTAAGGCTGTGATCTTACAGGCGTCACAGAGACATGGTGGAATGACTTCTGGAGTGTTGGAATTGAATGTTACAGGAAGGATAGGCCGGGAGACAAGGAGTGGGTGTCACCCTCTATGTCAATGACCATCTGGAGTGAATGGAGCTCCACCTGGGGATGGATGAACAGTCAACTGAGAGCTTATGGAACGGTATAGAAAGGCAACACTGTAGTGGGGATCAGCTATAGTCTGCCCAATGAGGAACTGAGCAGATGAACCACTCTATAGATAGAGAGGAACAACCTCACATTGACTAGTCCTGATCCTTATGGGGGACTTCAACCACCCCAGTTCATATTGGAGGGACAACACAGCAGAGCATAAGCAATCTGGGAGGCTCCTGAAATGCATTCATAACTTTTTTCTCAAAGTGATAGAGGAGCCACTGAGGAGAGGTGCTGTGCTGGATCACCAACAAGGAGGGACTGGTGAGTGATGTGAAGCTCAGGAGAAACCTGGGCTGCAGTGACTATGAAATGGTGGAGTTAGATTAGATATAAGAAAGAAATGTTGTGTCTTAAGGGTGGTGAGGCACTGGGACTTCTGGAACAGGTTGCCCAGAGAAGTTGTGGATGCCCCATCCCTGAAAGTGCTTAATTATGATAATTCAAAGTTAAACTTACATCATGTGATACGGCAAATACAACTACTACTTTAAAAAGTATTTTACTTAAAGAATATATATCTTTTTATATATACTAGTGATCCTGGGTGGATTCACCTTAAATTAAAATCTAATAATATAGATCAAGATCAAAAGTAAAAACTTACAGCTTACTTAAATTACTATATTTTTACTATACACATGATGAGTGTAGAAAAAAATTTTTTTTCTTACATTCTTTCACAATATTATCTGCTTTTTAATTTCCTTTCAAATCCTACTTCTTTAATCAATGTCAGCATACTTAACATACTGAAAAATAACTCTCACTGTTCTTCTCTAGAACTTCTATAATTTTATGTGATTGGCCTGAAGAATGTCTTTGACCACTTAGAAGAGTGAATGGAAACAAATCTCAACTCTTCAACTTTTAGAAATAAGCACTTTGGTTAATTTTTTTTGAAAATAAAAACAAAGAGGATAACTGTCTCTGACCTTGATACAATGGTAACATTTTTGTGTTCTAGACTAGCACAAGGAATCCTGTATAAGAGAACTGTATACATGTAGTGATCTGAGTTTTCATAATGTGTACCTTGCTTCAGTGACTGTGTTTACCATTAACAGCTTATTGCATTAGAGATTTCTTCATTGCTGAAGACCAGAAGGGTATATATTTACTTATTTTCATATTGTATTTTTAATTCTTCTAAATTATTTACCTTGTCTCTCAATCTTTCCACATTATAAGCCTAAACATAAGCACAGCAGCAAGCATAGATATAGCATCATTATTTAAAATATGAATGAGTTGTTGCAGATCATTTAAGAAATGGAATGCAAATCATCATTGTGAATATCAGAAAATTTTAAGTTATACATCTTATTTGTCTATTTTAAAAGTAAAAATATAAATAAATAAGTAATGCTCTTTAATTTCTTTATTTGTCTCAGTATATTAGATGTTTCTATTAAAAAAAACCAAAACAAAAAATCCCAAAAAACCAACCAACCAAAAAAACCCTAAAACCAAACTGATTTTCCTACTATTAGAAGAAATATATTTTACTAATTGCAATTGAGATCCTTTCCCAAGATTTGATAATCTAAACTACACTGAAGAAAATTAACAGTTCTAACTGATGCCCATAGAACCTTAATTCAAAGACTTAAACATAATTTGGATTGATTTTTGTGCTATTCTTTGTATTTAAAAGTAATAAAGAAAAGAAAAAACCCACTTCTTATACAGAAAAGAGACTTCCTGAAATTCCATTCTATTTGGATAGTTAGTCAAGAAAGAAGAGAAATCCTGCTGTGAAGCAAGAATATAATTTACTGATAATGGCCTGATTTGATGAAACAGTACTGAAAGAAATGGATCAGACAAAAAACAACCTTGAGACTCAGAGAAATTACACAAAATAAAATGCTATAAAATAAAAGACCATATAAAGAATAAATGTCAAGCTTTTCAAAAACAAAATAAGACCCTGTCACTTGAAAATGGCAAGAAAGGGAATGACCTGGTTATCCTAATATCATAATGTATACATACTTCATAAAAGTATGAAAGTATATTAGAAGGTGATTGCTGGCTGCCAACCTGATATAATTATGAAGAATGTGCATCCAGTGTAGGACCTGTTAATAAAGATACTTCATGCAGAGGAAAAGAAATACAAGTATTTTTCACTACTGTAGGCAAAGTAGAGTTCTCTAGATCTATGATTTAGTGCTACAGTATTCAGAGTTTAAATCTTTATCTCAAACACAGATATAGGTGTACCAAAATAGCATAATTAACTACTGCAATCTTGTAACACTATGACTGCCTGTCCAGGTAAAATGAGCAAATATTTTACATAAACATGTGATCAAATAAACCAGCAAAGGGACAAGATGGGTGTAGGAGCTATTCACAGGAGTTATCCAAATAAGTTTCAAGATATGGAACAAGATAAGCCCAGGTACACCAAATAAACAGAATATCCTGCAATGGTAGTGAGAAGGATGACTGATAAAAACAAGAGCCAAGATGAAAATAAGTGTCAGGAACAATCATTGTTCCCACTTGTATAGGATTGCAATCAACATAAAAAAATCCAAGACATAAATGGTTGTGCTGGTTTAAAGATAAACTGGCAGGAGGAATGAATCTAATTCACAAACAGATTCTAAGTCAGAACTGTAATTTAGTAAAAAGATCACAATCAGTACAAGGGTACAGAGAAAAAGTCCCTTTAACCCACAAAAAACCCCCAAGTGTGTGACCCAGCAGCCTGGGGCACAAACAGAATAGTAATTGTCAGCCCCTGTGCTGAGCACCACCTGGCCCTCCTAGGTACAAAGTAAGAGGAAAGAAGAAACACGTCAGTGAGGNTGGTTAGAAAAAAAAAAAAAAAAGAGGAGGTGATCCCTCTGAGGCACAGGGTTGGCAGATGAAAGAAAAATTCCAAGATTTTAAATCCATAACAGTGGTCAAAACTTGAGAAGTCCACTTCTGTACTGACTTTTGTTGTTGAAGAACTCTGCTTCCTGATCCAACCTGATCATTTTGCACCACTGTGTCATGTAAAACCTATAAAATATCAAAGAGGATGCAGCAGGTTATTTTTTCACATTTAGCCAACACCCAAACTTTTAAACTGGAATTAAAAAAAACCAAAAAAACCCAACAACAACAACAACCAAAAAAACCCCCAAAACACACAAAACAAAACACCTTCCTCCCCTTCCCGACTCAAAAATCAAAATGTTTTCTCTTTCCTTAGATTTGGTTCAGATGCAGAAAATTAGACTGATATCTAAAATGCTGTTTTCACATTTCTTATTTCGTTGTGATATAGAAAATATTCTGTAGCTACTACCATGGAAAATTCAATTCTTTTCTAGTGTTCCTATACAAGTGCAAGACCAATCTAATGGCAAACCTTTTACTAGACTGATCTACATATACAGATAAACAAAAATATATTTCTTCTGTTTATATTTCTAAACAAGTTGCCTCAGAGTATTATTTTTAAGTTCATACAAACCAAAACTGGTTTATAATGATTATTGGTTACTACAGTTTGCATTTTACACAATGTGAAAGGGATAAAGAGTATACTGCAAACTTGAAAAGTCAGCTGAATATAACACATGCAAAAATATATGAAAAAAATATATGTGAAAACACATCTGTGCATAAGAAGAAAGCCAACACTGAAATAAAAACTGAAATGTTGCTTTGCTTCAACACACTACAACCTCAGCATATGCTAATGCTTTTTTTCCTAATTTATTATATAAATGTAAGGAAATTGTACAAAAGTATAATGGTTGTTGCACTTTGCTTGATTAGGATTTGTTTAACATAATTCACAAATTCATTATGAGTTTTGAGCTAGCTAATTAATTATGCATGCAGTACCAAGTTGCATGCAGAAGATGCTGTCTTGAAAATATACTGTGTGTTCAAACAAAATCCTACTGTGCATAAACACAGTGATGTTTATGACTGACCATGAAGCTGTTGATTTCACTTTTGTTGTGTTTGTGTTTTTTCCAAATTTATTAGAAAAATATGGGATTGACAATACACATAAAACTCAATCCTTTGATTAGATATCAGAAACTTAGATGCACACACACAGTAAAACTATTGGTTTAGCTGTAATATATACAATAGATCTATAGAGATACACTAAACCATTTTATAGTACTGTATTATCTGCTGGTATTTCTTGCACTAAGAACTTCTTTTACTTTCAGAATAACATTAGGTAAAAATTCATAATGAGGTTCTGTAAGACAAAGTGCTGTGTCCTGCACTTGGGTCACAACAGTTCCCTGCAGTACTACAGGCTAGGGGAAGAGTGGCTCAGACATGGCCCACCAGAAAATGGCCTGGGGGTACTGGTGAAGAGCTGAGTAAACATGAGCCAGCAGCGTGTCCAGGTGGCCAAGGAAGCCAATGACATCCTGGATTTTATCAGAAATAGTGTGGTCAACAGAACCAGGACAATGATTGTCTGTACTTGGCTCTGATGAGGCTGCACGTTGAGTGCTGTGTCCAGTTCTAGGCACACTACAAGAAAGACAGTGAAGCTCTGAAGGGCAATGAAACTGGCCAAGGGTCCAGAGGATGAGTCATTTAAGGAGTGGCTGAGGGAGCTGGAATTGTTTAGACTGCAGAAAAAAAATAATTCAGGGGAGACCTTATTGCTCTCTACAACTACCTGAAAGGATGCTTGAAGTGGAGGCTGGTCTCTTTTCCTGGGCAACTAGTGACGGGACAAGAGGAAAAGGCCTCAAACTCTGCCAGGGGAGGCTCAAGTTGGACATAGGAAGAATTTCTTCACTGCAAGTGTTGTCAAGCATTGGAATGGACTGTCTAGGGAAGCGGTGGAGTCACCATCCCTGGAAGCGTTCAAGAAATGACTCAACAAGGTACTTAGTGCTGTGGTTTAGTTGGCATGATGGTGTTCAAAGGCTGGATTTGATGAACTTGGAGGTCTTTTTGAACCTCAATGATTCAATGATTCTGTGATTCAGTGATCTTTCTGGTTAGATTTTAATGACTTAGATGTTTCTTGAGGAAAGCAGGTAATGACGAGAAAGACAGCAACCTTCTGTAGTCAATATGCCTTCCAGATTTACAATATATAAAAAGATGAAGTTCTTCTATGTACATAATTGAACCACTATGTATGCTGAAGCCTAGAACAACCTTCTTTGCTTTCAAAGTATAAGCAATTGTACAGGTTCAGTATATATTGCACATCCTTAAGTTCTCTTATCATGACACTTCTGATCATATGAAAAAACTCTAAGAAAAATTAACTGTTTATATAAATGTCTTCTGATCCTCTGTACTGCTCTGTCACTGTTTCTTCAGCCTTAAATGAATGTATAAATCTGACTTCATTCAAAGTCTTACTTTTCAGTAAAGGATGCTAGCTGAACCCACTCTGATGACTTTAAGGAGTACCTGGGAATCTGGACTTGGGAGTGTCTTCAATGTTCTATCATCTGTGAGCTACAGAAGTTCACTTGGCTAAGACATGTACAGTACTACCAAGAAGGTTATGGAGGAAATGGTAATACAACTTGCAATTCAGATGGAAACCAGNAGGATTATTTTCTTGTAGTGGGAGGCCCAGGTGAATAGAGGTGGAAGCCCTACAGGCCTTTCATAAAGCAATTAAGGTTGATATTGTCATAGAGGAAAGGAGCATCTTTTACAGGGTTTTTACATCCAAATATCTGCTGTAGGCTCTGTGGGAACCATTACAGAGAAAGAAAGAAACAGAAGTTGAAGTCTTTGAAAACAACCTTTTTGACAGAATAGACTGAATATTCTAGCTCTTCTGTACTCCTTGGGCAAAACTCTGGCTTTATTATCACAGGGATAGAATGGATCATTGACTGTTGTAAATCCGAGATTTTCTCCCCCTAAAAACTTATGAAAACTTGGCATGTGTCCCCAAAGATAAATACAGCACTCTTACTTTGAACTTTATTATTTTTCCCTCATTTAAATTATTTCTCTAGCATTACTGAAAGCCTTATCCATTTATAGCGTCACCTCAGTCAGCAAACACATAAATCTCACAGTTCTCAGAGATGTTCTAGGAGAAATTTCTCTGTTGTTTCAGATCAAAAAGTTTTGAGGAGGGAGATTTAGAAAATGTCTTACCCAAAGTCATAACAGGAGTCTACACCTGGAGTCTTCACTCTGTTCTTCTCTAAACGGGTCATATTAGTTTCTCCAACTTTTCCTGCCTTTATTTAAAACAACATTAAAAAAGACAAAACCTGGATTACAGTACTAAAACACTCATTTTTTCTAATTGCAACATTAAGGTTTAAGTGTAGAATTTATCTATAAATGATTGCCTGTTTTTATCTCCAACTATTTTTTCTTCCATCCATAGTTGTTCTTATTACAGTTATAACTTTATCTGTTATCTCCTAGTGAATTGGAATGTTTATTTTTTTTTTTTCCTTGGCATGTAATTCTTCAAGACATTGTTCCAGCAGATGCTGAACACCTCCTGAGGACAATATATTATTGCCCTCTTGAAGAGAATAGGAAGTCAGCATCATGTGAACTTTCTATGGACTTTATTCCTGATAGAGATAAACACACAGAAGGCACTCAGCATGGACATGAAATCAGCCACTCTTTATATAGTGATCATGCTTTGAATTTCTTGCCCTGTGATTTTGATGAGGCAACTTGTATTTGTCTGATAACAAACTCCAAAGGGAGTCCACTATCAGCTCTGATATTGGCTTTGGATAGCAAGCTCTTTATTCTACTAAGCTCAAAAAGCACAGACCTGAAGGTTGCTGTGTCAGATTAAAACAAAGAGCAGAACATACCTTCTCAGCTTCCACCTGTCTAACACACATTTCTGAAATATTTATGGGCTTCATTGTTCTGTCAAGTATAAGGCATTCTTGTTAACATTTGGACATAGTTTAGGCTGTATTTCATAAGTGCAACTGTGAAATATTTATGACTAACACTCATTACTTAAAAAGCACTTCACATATACATACTTCTTTAACTATTAATAAAGACAGTATGGACAGACCTCATTTTTATTGCCCTGCACTTCTAGAAATTAACTTTTCATATATTTCTGTATTAGTGTCCTAACGGTCTTACCATCTTTTTATTGATACATGAACACTGCTCTTTTAACCCATCATGTGCAAGACTAGTGTTACAGAATATGTAACTAGATAGAACCTGATCTAGTTGAAGATGTTCCTACTCATTGCAGTGGGACTGGACTTGGTAACCTTTAAAGGTCCCTTTCAACCTGAACTATTCTATCATTCTCTGAAATTTAAAAATCTGAGAGAATCTCCCTATTTATACTCTTTTGCTGTCACAGTAGGCATCTGTGCTAATTCCACTTGTATGTTTCAGAGGTGCCAAATTATGAACATGTAGGTAAAGGGATTTATAGTCCCTGTCATTTTGAGGGGCAACTAATTTGTAACTAAATCTGACTGAAAAATTCATTACAGTTTCAAAATGAGGAAAATTTTACTTCTATACATTTCCTATTTTAAGCATGTGTTTTAAAGTTTATATAGATCGAGGTCTTGCTTCAACTCTCTGATTTCAATGGAAAAAACGTGCTTGCTGAATTCATCATTGAATTGTTGTTGCAAATACACATCTATATTCAGCTGGCTGTTAAACAGTTTCAAATAATATCTGTTTAATTAAAGTTAATTTGAAAGTTATAATTTAAAATGCTATCTTCATTTTAGGCTTTCAGTCAAGAAAAACAATGGGAAATAACTTCTGCTTCAGTTATGACACATTGTATCAAACATTTCTTTTGAGGGAACTAATGAGAAGAGCTCTGCTCTCTGAATTTTTAGGTGAAAAAAAATCATAGATTTATGATATGAAGTAGTCTGACTTTACAGTGAAACCCCTGTATGAAGCTATATCACTTTTTTCAAAAGTACAAAAGCAGGAAATGTCCTGGTGTGAGCAGCTGTTTATATTTTTTTCTTTTCTTCTCCTTTGCACCTTTTTCATAATCCCTTTCACTTTTCTGATGCAAGATACTTCCTAGTGTTTGTTGCAATTAGACACATTATTATTGCAGCATATATTTTACAAGGATGAATATCTTTAATTGCATTAGCATTATACTGACAAGTCAGGAAATAGAAACCACTGATTAAAGCAACAGCATACAAAAAGCTAACAGAAGGTAACTGAAGCATTACAATTTTTAAATGGAGATTTAAAAAAAAAAAAAAGAAAGAAAAAAGAAAAAGAAACAGGGAACATTCAGAAATTGCTTATCCCAAAGCTTGGAATGAAAAAATAAAGCCCTGACTTTGCACTACTTCTTGCTAACATCATCATCAAATATGTTGCAACTTTTTCAGTTGATCTGTGAGTGTATCTGATCTACAGAGGCAAAAATATACAGAGATAGACAGGTTATTTATAAATAAGGTAGGTATCAAAAGCATCTTACCTGCAGCAGCAACAACCTCAGTGTTGACTGACTGGACATGTTTTTCAGTGCGTAGTCAAACTAGATTGTTCCAAATGTAGAAGATAGTTTTGTTTGTCTCTAACTCTAGTTATTTACCCTTCTTTGTAGCATAGTTGCTGCTATATGCACACAAATGATTAACAACTTAAGCGAGTCTGAATTTTCATTTGCATTTTCACAGAATCACTGAATTCTGAGTTGGAAGGGACCCACAAGGATCAAGTTCAACTCTTAAGTGAAGAGCCCATACAGGGGTCAAACTGACGACCTTGATATTATTGGCACCATGCTCTAACCAACCGAGTTAATCTCAGTGTTTTATTAGAATTCAATAAGCCCACAAGTATGTTATATAGCGTAGTAGTAATAGATATCAAAATGTGGGCTACTAGAAAATATCAACATCAAGGCCTCTCAACCTTGTCTTTACAAATCTAAGGTATCTTTCTGAAATTCTTGCTGCTTGCCCTTAATGTTTCAAAATTGGACAAGCTGAGTAAACCAGTGTTGTATGGACTTGCACAGGGTACATCTAAAGAGCTACTCCCCTGTGAAGTAATGTGGACTTCTAAAAGCAAAGATATCTTGAAAAATCTGCAGTATTCTAAGTGGCATGCCAAGTAAGGTAAGTGGTACAGTATTTGATTCTTTAGCTGGCTTTCCTTCAGCTGCCTCAGATGGCTACATAGCACTACATATTTGACAGATTACATGGACATATCTGTGCAGAAGAAAACGGGGGAATAGAACTCCTTTTCAATGAAAAAATGTTAAGCTTTCTAGATAAAAAAAACCAAACAAAAACAAACAAACAAACAAAAAAACAACAACAAAAAAAGTCTTTTCCTCACCATGATAGAAATAACAATTTTCTAAAAAATTCCAATTAGGGATTTCTTTGGAATCCCAGAATGCTGCCTTGCTTTATGAAGACACTTATCAATTTTGATTAGTGCTTTTAAGCAATGATTGTCTGAAAGCTGGACATTCAGAATTTCAAAATGAACCAATTTTCAGGCTTAGGTAGACAGTCAGCTGGGTTAAGTAATGAAAAGCTGGGCCACTCAGCCTCTCTGTTCTCTCTCATATATTTCCCTGTCACTCAATCTCATCTCCTGACTGTTTGCCTTGTCAGTATTACTTATCTTTCTCCATGGCTGATTTTACTTGAAAAAGGTGGTTTTAATTGAAATTACCTATAAAATTTTCACCACACTGAAAGTACCTTCTTTATGACAAAAATCTTTCTTGCAGAAAAATCCTGACCATTTCTAGCAATTAGTACAAAGTGCATGCAACCACACTAAAACTAGATTGTGACTGGAAGTTTCTGCAATACTTGTTACTTGATATCTCACTTTGCTCCCCTCTTTGTCAGGACTATAGATGAAAGAGAGGACTAAAGGTTATAGCACTTACATTATGGTGTCATTTCTCACAAAGAATTGGGGCAGGAGGAAAGAAAACATTTGCAAGTATTGGCTCATGGGTGAAACACAAAGAGTAATAGTGAAAAGGGTAAGATCAGACTTGTGACCTTTCACTAGTGGGGTTCTTCAGGGCCCCATCTGAGGTTCTGTGCTCTTCAATGTCTTCATAAATTACTTGGATGCAGGACTGGAAGGGGTACTAAGCAAGTCTGTAGATGACTCAAAACTGGAAGCTGTTGACTCTCTTGAAGGCAGGGAGGCCCTGCAGAGAGACCTTGAAAAATCAGAGGACTGGGCAATCACCAATTATATGAATTTCAACAAATTCTGCACCTGGCATGGGGCAATCCCAGATGTACATACAGACTGGGGAATGAGATGCTGGAAAGCAGTGCCGTGGAAAGAGACCAGATGGTCGATGGCAAGTTGAATCTGATCAGCAGTGCCCTCACAGACAGGAGGGCCAGCTGTGTCCTGGGGAGCATCAGGCACAGCATCGCTAGCCAGGCGAGGGAGAGGACTGTCCCACTCTGCTCTGCACTGGGATGGCCTCATCTTGGATATTGTGTGCAGTTTTGGGCACCACAATATAAGAAAGATGTGACGCTATCAGAGAGTGTCTGAAGGAGGGCAAAGAAGACTGTGAAGGGTCTTAAGGGGAAGTTGTATGAGGAGCGACTGAGGTCACTTGGCTGGATATTAAAAAAATGTTCTTCACCCAGAGGATGCCTGGGCACTGGAAGAGGCTCCCCAGGGAAGTAGTCACAGCACCAAGCCTGACAGAGCTCAAGAAGTGTTTGGAACATGCTTTCAGGCACATGCTATGGCTCTTAGGGATGGTCCTGTGCACAGCAAAGAGTTGGACTCAATGATCCATGTGGGTCGCTTCCAACTCAGCATATTCTGTGAAATATGATTTTAGCTTTCTCAATCTTTTCTTTATCAGGTATTTTTCAGCAGTGAAATATGCATTCTGTTTCTATTTTAAAAGAAGTGAATTCTCTGATTATTTAATAAAAATAGAGCAAAATTAGTGCATAAGTAATTGAAAATATTGTCACAACAAGAAAGGTTCGAGGGCAGTATAGTGACAATGCAATTTGAAATAATTCCTATTTAATCTTCAAAATAATAATTCAAATTCTCAGAAGAACATTAAAATATGAATCTTATGCTGTAAAGGAAAATTTTCATTTAGTAGTATTATTTATTTATGAGTTAATAGAAATGAATTTGTTCTTATAGAAACCTTTTAAAGAATTCTCTTCCTTACTGATTTTAGTTGGAGAATAAACAGACTTAAATGCTATGGATTTGTGTCACATTTCTTCTACTGTATATATCCCAGCATTGTACCAACTCATGTATTGAGGAGCAAGAGGACTATGAAAAAAGATAAAGGTCGTTGGAGGAGAGAAGGGAGGCTGGCTGTGGAGGGACAGCTTGACCAGCGCAGATCTGTGACTGCCTGAGCTCTGAGAACTGTTTGCTATGTTTATATGGACCCTTGGTATGTTAAGGACTGTTTGCAGTTTGAAGTCTGTACGAAGTTTGAGGATTTTATCGTTCTATATGCTTTCCCTTTGTTTCACTCTGTGTCCCTGCTGGAAATTTCTATCCCTCATGGTGTGTAACCCATCCCTGATTGGTCCCTGCCTGAAGCAGGGTACCATTTCCTAATATGGTATACACTTGCCTTGTGTTCCCAGTTTTGAAGGGTCTTGCCTTATATGGCTGGGGCTGGCCCAGACCCTTCCCCAAAACCTTCCCGGGGGCTCCTGGGGTCAGAACCCAGCCCCCGACCTTACTTAAGTTGTACCAGTTTGAATAAAGCTCTCTCTCTTTGTGCTCGCCTCGGCAGCACCCACCTCACTCCCCAGAGTGTGTTCCTTTCTTTCCTCCCCCCACCTTCCCCTCAGGACCGCAAAAGGTTGTCTAATTTATTTTTTTTAAAATGCCAGAGAGTACAGTAAAGCTTTTAGGAAAAAATCTTCAGGTGGTACACCCCAGTTATCTGCTACATGTATGTAATTGTGATCACAAACAGTAGAAAAAAATATTCTTTGATATTTCATTTGTTATAATATATACATATATATACCTAAGAGTAACATGAGCTCCTATTTTTTTATTAACTATAAATCAATAATTTCAAGTTGATTTTCCTCTTTTTATAAAATCAAAATGCTTCTATGTTAGAAATTCAGGGATTCATAATATAAATTATGGAGCCATGAGTTCAGAAATAACATATCTTCTCACTCACTTTTTTGAAGGCTACTGACAAGGAGACTGAAATAAATGAAAAATTAAAATGCATGGAAAATCCAAACTAAGGGCAATTAAATTGTGGCTGTACCTCAGTCAATTACAAAGATAAACTCGAATGTCCCAGCCTATTTGCAATTTCATTATTAAAAAATAGTTGTACCTAAATGTATTTTTACGAGCAGACTTTGAAATCCACAAATGAGTTTTTAAATCCTGTTTCTTGAATGAGACATTAATGTTCACTTTTTTCATGCTTTGAGCATTACTCCATTTATTGCTGCACACAGAAAGTTTGGCTGCAGTAATTGGTCCAAATTCTACCTGAAAACTTTGAAGGTGATAGGAGCAATGTTATTCTGCTCTCACCAGAGAGCATAGACACATTGCTGCTGACTACAATGGACATTAGTTGATCCACAGTGAATAGTAATTAAATCAATTACCATTTGATTTTAACTGAGAGAAAAAGAAAATGGGGAAAAAAAAAAAAAGAGAGAGAGTGGACCTACATTACCAGCATTCAACAGGACTGTTCTACTGCCCTTTCTGTGGAACTCAAAAGTATCCACACTTGTCAGTATTTCAGATTCTGCATGAGTCTGAAGGCAGCTGTCTGAAAGGCTGAAAAAAGTAACTATGTGAAATCTGAAAATGTAAAATTTTGATTTAGACACATACTAGGACTTAGGTCCTCCTTCTAGGCTGTTACAAGCAACACAAAGAAGAGAAGAAATAAAAAATGACATGAACTTGCACATCTAATGTGATTTTCACCAAGATTTTCAGACCTTTGGAGCATACCTCATATTGGTCTTAGCAAGATACCTGGTCTATAATAATAGCTTGCAAACCTTTCAGTGAAAATGCCTCATCAATTTTCCTACTACTTGTTAAATTCTATCTATGTGTTTATGGCCTCTTAGCAATCTCTCCTGCAAGCACTGTTGTCAGTGCAAAAGGTATTCAGTTTGGCTGTGAGTAGCAAGACTTTCTCAAATCCTTCAGAGTCCTTATTTCTTTAGTTCTTTTCTTCCATGACTTTTAATCCAGCAAAGAAAGCTCAGACTACTGTGTTTTGGATCCAAGACTAACGATTTTCAGTGATTGTATTTTTTTCCTTCCCCTTTTGTGTTCTGTTAGATTTTCAGTTGATGTGTGGATGACATTACCAGTCTAGAATGGAGGCATATATTCTTGTTAATGATTTCAGAAACTGCAGTTGCATTCTTTGCTTAGGGAATGAAAATCATGATCATACTAAAAAGCTTCCTGGCCACTTAAGATCTTTCATTTCCACCAACTTTACAATATATGAATAAAACATATTTAATTCAAAATGAGAATGATAATTAACACTGAAGTGAATATATTTTGAAAGTACTATGGAAAGAACTTATAATCATTTTAAAAGTGCAGAAATTTGATAACATGCTTTTAAAGTTTCAACTGTATAAAAGCATCATTCTTCCAAGGAAAACATCTCTAAAATATGTCATGACTTGAAAAAGAACAGATTTGAATATGTTTTAGTAATTTTTCACATGTAAAAGTTTGAATTTTGACTGCAATGTTAAAAAGTACTCTTCAGTAACTTCTGGCAAATAATTATTTATTTTATTATAAGTGTGCTGGTTTAAGGTAAACCAGCAGGAGAAATGAACCCAACTCAGAAAAAGCTTACAAGTCAGAACTACAATTTAATAAAAAGATCACAATAAGTACAAGGATACAGAGGAAAAAGTCCATTTGACACACAGAAGCAGGTGTGTAACCCAGCACGCCGGGGCACAAACAGAATGGAGCTCGCCAGCCCCTGGGCTGAGCACCACCCGGCCCGCCTGAGTACACAGTAAAAGGAAAGATGAAATTTGTTTGTGAGGATTATGGTCATGGTCTGGTCAAGAGTGGCAGTCACAGTCCTGCTGAGGCTCTGGTCCTCCTCTGGATCTGACAAGTGAGTGAGTCCAGTCCCCAAACCCCCCTTTTATATATGCTTAGGTTCAGGTGGGAGTGCCCAGTACCTCGTCCAGGGTGGGGAGTTTGACAATGGGTGAGTTACTGTGTAAGGTGAATCATGGCATATTTTTGGAAAACCTGATGGCCCATTATCACACCTGAGTCATTGGTGTGAAGACAGGAAACCTTTCTTATCTCACAGAAGTTCCCAAGCACCCAGCTTGTAGCCTGAGGGGTCAGGTGTGCCCAGGGAAGCTGCTGCAAATGATCCATTGTTAGCAGTTCACGAGAAATACATAGAGGGTGTAGAATACACAGTCTTAGCCACACCCACACAGTGACAAACTGGTCTTGGTCACTGTAACCAGGACAATAAGCAATTTACTCATCCCTTTCTTTAAAAAGTGGGCTAAAAGGCTAAAGAGGCGAAAATGGCTAGAGGTAGCATAATCAAATATGACTGTTAGTAAAAAAGATGAGTTACTAATTTTAGTAAATACTTCTATTTATGTTAATATACAAGCATCATATATGAAACAGGTCATTCTCATAGGAGATAGATGACATGGGTAAGTATAAAATATAAATCTTTATAGATTATGAAATGGGAGTTCATATATGTGATAACTTTGTAAACTACAGTCGTTGCTTTTAACAACGTACCTGATACAAAAATAACATTACAATGTAACAATAATACATTAAAGACATCATTTTTCTCACTTTAAATGCTATTATGCAACAACTGAGATTTTTGCTAAATGAGTTCAAATAGCAGGTAGGAGGCAACAGTGTGGCAGGTAACTTCCATGTTCAACGCAATATGAGCAGGTGCCAGTGATGATGAAATATAAAACCCATTGGCATATTTGATATTATTTTTCCTCACATATTATAACCTGTAAAGGTTTTACTCTTTTAACAACACAGGTTTCCACCATGATGGTTTTTTAACAGAGGGATAAACAAAAGCCAGGCTCATTATAGTAGAACTAATTACTACAATTTAAAATTTCTGGGCATTGCATTAACAATGAAAAAAGGCCCTCTCATGAGATCTAAGCATAGCATTCAAAACATGCTACCTTCCAATAGCTTGCAGGTGCAGGGACCATCTGCACAGAAAAATTCAGTGGCTGTGGGCCATTACAATGTTATCATACAATATCTGTCACTAAATCACAATATCATGTCGATAATATATTTTCTCCACATTTGTGAATTTTAATTGTCTGTTTGATTTCATACAGTAATATTTTACAAGTAAACACAATCATGAGAGCATGTACTGTAGATGCATAAATAAGTTATACAGTCAAGATGGATTATTTTTAATGGTGCAATATTTAAATTTGGTTTGTTTGCAACTTTAGAGATAAAACCCAGGATGTATAAAGCTCTAAGGGTTAGAATATAATGTATTCAGTGTTCCTTCATTCCAAGAATAATAATTGTCATAAGCAGACAAACAGCAGCTCAAATAAACAGATATTAAAAAGTAGACTGTTCTTACCTTCAAAGTTGCTTGGTGTGCAGAACAATTTTGTATGTCTAATACCCCCAAGATATTAAAGAATTCATGTTGTTACAAGAAACTGACATTCTGATGGTACAAATTCACCTTTCAAGTAACTGCTCAGAAGATAATACAGTTCCACTAGGATAAATGCAATCACTGAGTTCAGCAATGACATTATTTCAGCTTATCATGTGTAAATCGTAAAGACATTGCTCATCTTGTTCAGCAAATAGCACCAAACACTCAAATCTTTTCATTCATTTTCTACAATAAAAATTCCTTTCTCTAGAACAGTAAAAACAGCTTTATTCATGACTCACTCATGAGGAGTTTATTCTGTAGTTACAATCTACCTATTTGAATATGGGTCAATGCTTACGACTTCAATTTCTTCTCTTCTCAAAATCAGTATTAATTTTAGTTTCCAAGCAGTAGACACTGGTTAAAGTTTTGTCAGTGTGCCAAGACATATATGCAGCTATGAAGACATCCCTGCCCATACATGTGCAAATTTTAGCTATGGGTTGCCATTTTAGTGCTCCACCTTTTGGTACAGTTGAACTCATCACTAGGAGAAACTATACACACATCATACAAACAAACAAACAGCCAAAACCCACACACATGCACACAAAAAGAAAAAACAAAAATAATGACCAAATATTTCCTTCTCATTGGCTAAGCACGCTGGTATCCTACTCATAATCTGCCAGAAACTCATCTTGTGTTCGTAGATACTCATCACATCTGGTGTATGTGGCATCAGGAATTGTAAGGTCAAAGTCGCAATATTGTAATCAACATACTGTCATCACTTCTAATATAGGATGGTATTTTCAAGGTCTGTAAGCACTATAAAATTAAACTTTTCTCTATAAGTATGATGGTGTAGATGGCTCGAGCATAAAAGTTTGTGGTTTTCTATTTCAGAATTTAAAAAAAAAATCTTCAATTTCATTTCTGCCTAACAGCAGGAATCCTTTGTAATTTTAGGCAATGATTTTTTCCTCACAATCCTGTCTTCCCTCACCTTGAAGATTTTATAATAATGAAAAGTGGCAAGTACTTAATCACTATTATGCATTTAAGATTTTGAAAAACAGTGCTTTAAAAAAAACCCAAAACCACACCCAAAGTAAAATCTAGACTGTACCTTCCTGCTGCTTTCAATTTCTGAGAAATAATTTAATCAACCAATTAAATAATTGGTTAATAATAACCAATATTTTAGTATTACAGAAGTACTTTATCTTGTCTTTCTAAAATACATGGCTTCATAAGGAAATAAAGTATAGATTCTGAAAGGTACTCAGATATATTTTGTTATAGAATGCACAGGATATAAATTAAAACAGCTAGAAAAGCACTGTAAGGTCTGAGGATAACATTATGTTCCCTTCCTGTGTCTTGTTTTCCACCTGACAAATGATGCTATGAAAGGGATACTCATATGTGCTTTTAGAATCCAATTCTGTAAAATACATAAATGGTAAAAAACCAAAAAAAATAATACAATAACATTCTCTGATTTCCTGTAGATAAATGCATGATGCTTTTTGTCATTCTTTTTTTCTTCTTCCAAGTGATCTCACAAACTAGCCTTCTAGTCCTGTGCTTATACCTCTAAGGGATCTAAACTGATCCATGTTTGTTTTTTATGAATGTTTTTGTGCTGATCTACATTGGATTGAGATTAACACAAATACATTTCTTCATGAACTTCATGCTCTTATTTTCACATGTGAGAAAAGCCCACCTTGCTATAAGTCTTATATAGTGAGTTAATAGAAATTGTTTAACTCTTTTGGGATACATGCTTCATCTTGAGAAAGACAGATATCATAATTTCCCCCTTCATTTAACTGGTTAGTTGTGCAACTATTTCTATCGGACGAAGTGGACTGATGATGGAAAGCAGGTAAAAGCAACAGAGAGGCTAGAGGAGTCTATGGTACACCTTTAGCTATGTTAGATGCATGTGGGACCAGGAATTTTTCTTTTAATTGATTTAATGGTGTGGGGAACTGCAGTGGCCCTGCAGATCCCTTGGCAGAGCAGGAAGAATTTGGCCTTGGTGAGATAGTGGTGTACCCATGAAGATACATCCCTCAGCTAGAGAATTGTAAACAACTTACAGGTGCTGAGAGAACTCAGGAATCTACAAGATAATGAGATGGGTGAATTTGTACAGAGACAAAAGGTTGTAACTGTGGCCAATGAATGATTATTTAGATGTAGTAAGCACCAATAATGTTAGTGCACATACACTTAGGAAATATATAAAAGGTAGCTGTGCTACAAATAAATGAGATCTACTTTCTTGTATATTTTGTCATTTGTCCATCTCAATAATGACATAATGGCAGTGAATTTGTGACAGATGTTGAGAGACTATCCAAGAGAAAATCTTTCTCTTTCCTATTTTATGTATTTTATATGCTTTCTCCAAGCATACAAAAATGGCTCTGTTGAAGATTTGATGGTGGCTAGGTTTTTGTGTATGTATGGAGTATATAAACCTATACTGATCATACTAGGAAAGCTCCACAATGGGTTGAGATTTAGATGAGGAAAGAATTACACAGTCACATATTTTAATTGATAGAACAATATGTAGCAGAGGGGAAAGAGAAATAAATATTTTAGGCAAAGGATGCATCTAAGGGACCTTAATCAAGAAATATATAGTGTCTAACTCATGGAAACATGTTGACCAGTATATTGGTAAAATCAGGTAGCTCCTTTGGGAGGCTGTTTTGGAAGTAAAGCACTTCCAAACTAAGTTTTTAGTGGTTTTCTTTGTTACATTTCTTCTGTTACATTTATTGTGATATAAATTAAAAGAAATAAAGAGAAAATGTCTCAAATTCTGACACCACCCACAGCTATACCCAGAATGTATCCTAGCTCCTAATTGCACATAAAATCAAAGTAACTGTAATGTTGTATATATAGCTGTAGCTTAGTGTATATTAATTATTTTAGGAAAAAAACCTCTTTCAAATTATAAATACTTCAAATTAATGGAACATGCCTTCAGGGTTTTTTTTTTTTTCATTTTAATTTTAAATATTCCTCTTAGAAGGACAAAAAACAGGTAGCATTGTATTTTGAAAGTGAGAAGAATACATGTAGATCCCAAACTTCAAGAAGAAAGTCATAAACTTTTTCTTTTTTTGGTGCACATGTTGAGATTAATATTTG
>VXBX01008999.1:30549-46542 GCA_013400415.1 Scytalopus superciliaris
TTTTTTTTTTTTTTTTGGGGGGGGTGGTGGGTGCTAAATCCCAAACTGTGAAAAACATTCAAATAAAGATTTTGGTACTGAAAAACCCCAGTAATTTGTTTGCATGTCAAATGGCAGACATGGAGGACTAGCTCAGAAACACTGTTTTGCAGACTGTTTCTCAAGGTACAAGGAGGAAAAAACTACACAAATTTGGAATATTTTTAATATCTTACCAAGTATGTATATATTTTTAATAGGCCATGGGGGAAGTAATGCACAAAGAAAGATTAAGATAGTAAGAGCTGGAGATAAAGAGTTTTAAATTATGCTGACAAAGCACCTGAATTATGTCCTATGAAATCCACAGTACTGGAATTTAATTTTTTTGTTGATTTTTTTTCCCCTCCTCTCCCTTTAAAAGTAGGCATGAATGTGAAATTACCTCGGCAAATAACTGAAATTAAATAGGAAGAAACCTACTGGCACAAGCAAACTGAATTTTTTCTCTAAAGTCTGAGTGATATTGATCATAAGTAAGCTACCTGACAGTCACTCTTAGTACTGGATGCTACAAGCTACAGCAGGAACCACATCATGGGTGTCCCAGATCTTACTTTTGCCATGACCCTCCTTACTCATTTTCATTTTATATTGCTCAGGGATGAGACTTCCTTCTACTCTGCCATAAAACATCCACAAACTTTTCCTCCACAAACTGAAGCTCCACATAACCCACACAGAGAAAGAACGTAATTCTTTTTCAGTTATTCTTGTTTTCAGGTGTGGAGGCTAATGCATAATCAGGTCTTAGACTGGAAAAGAAATTAACATATTCAAAGGAGAAACAAATATTCATATAGAAAAATGGCATTATGACTTTGGGAATGATAGAATCAAAAGTATATTTTTACACTTTTCCTCATTAACAAGAATCAATAATGATGACAGGGAATCACACCTCTCACTGCAGTAAAATAGATTGCATAAAAATCTATTACTTCCCACATGGTCTCATCAATCAATGCACTGCATTGTTTATCTGTGTTCCTTCTTTACCTCAAAAAATAAACCTCATTTGTCTACTGAACTTATATAGCTGCTAAACAAGCTGTTCAGCTATATTTAATAAAGTAAACATTTGCTTAAACTTACTACGAGTGAAGAAAATACTGAAACTACTTAAGTAGTCTACCTTAGAATGGAAAAATAATACAAATATCTCCAACATACTGACACTAGAAACAGATATTTTCATGTTTAAGGAACTTCCAAACTTCAGAGGAGAAAATAATTTTGGCAGCTGATGGCAAACTGTAGATTGGGACTGATTTGCTCACTATAAAGCTAGAAGCCAGAGTTCCACAGGCATCTGCCTCTTTAAGTATGCACTTTGAAAACACTCTCCATTTTAATTCAGCTGAAGTTATAGAAAGGACAGAATATTAACTACATGCTAGAGGGAAAAACAAAACAAAATAAAACATGGCTTTATTATGATATTTAATTTTTAAGAGAATATGAATTTATTTGTGTTTACTGTGTCTGCTCCTTTGCCACTGAAAAAAATTGAACATTTTTATTTGCCACCATGAAATGCTAGTTTTTCTCAAGTCTTAAAAAAAAAAAAATTGTTAACAAATAAAAAATTGTTAACAGCCTCCACCTTACTTAGGACACCATAGTTATGATGGATGATACAATGACAGATGAGTCCTCACTCCCATTCTAAATTCAATCAACTACATAAATTAGTAATGTCATTAATATGATTACTAGCTGTTTAATCACCTTCTGCAGCAGCCGTTGCTTTTTTTTCCTGGCTTTGGTCCTTTGATTTCTGCACCTAACTCAGTATTACAAGTTAGTACCGAACTTGCTTGCAGCAGGTAAGAATCTAGTTGACTGGAGCAAAGAAATGTTATTGATTACAAAGAGTTATTGATTACATTTTGGCATCTGATTTGCTGTTTTACTGGAAAATAAGTGGGGCTCATTCTGATACTGTTTGACTTTTTTTTTAATTTTGGTTGTTTGTTGCTTTTGGGGTTTTTTTGTTTGGTTTGGGGCTTTTTTGGGAGGAGGGGAGAGTTGTTTGGTTTGGTTTGGTTTAGTTTTGTTTTGGTTTTCTGCTATTGCCCCTAAGGTATGCTTCCTGTGGGGTCAGTGACAATTTCTGGAGAAAAACTCACATTACCTCAATCTCAGCCACCTGGTAGTGTCAAGTGAAGTTATTTAAACAGCAGTTTCTAAAGCATCTCTTATGAATATTTTCTTCTGTTAGTTTAGTTTGACCAGCTGAGGCAGATAGCATTCAGATCAGTGTTTAGCTCTGTAAAACTAACATATCAAAAAGATTGTGAAAGAGGCTGTGCCTCTTTGATCTGATCTATGATTGCATTGATAGTCCTACAATAAACAGCATTCAGACCCCTAGGGATTTCATTAAATGTTTTGAAGATATTGTATTAATTAATTCTAAAAAAGTCAAGACAAGAAAAGGCTTTTTTTTTTAATATAATTCTTTCCATGTATCAATCCCATGGAGAGCAGCAGAAAATCAATTCCAGTTCAGTGAATTTAATCACTGGAAATATTTTGTGGGTTCACAATCTAGGTTATTAAAGTTAAGTTTATACATGTTTATGAAGATTTGTGAAGTCTTCAGAGATACACATATTTATTGTGTAATTCCTGGTGTTCTGATCCATATACCACACTTTCAACAAAACAAAAGTTTTGGACTATTTTTAATTTCTCAGAAGAAGCTTAATGACAATGTTTTATTGCAATTTGTTCTTGCTAAGACTTAGTTACAGTATATTTAGTAGCAAGTCATGAAGGATTGTCATTAAAAGTTAAAACTGAATTACAGTCATCATAAAGAAAAAGTGCATGTCAAGATAAAGGTTTTTTTTCCTGTGAATGGAAGTTTCAAAATATGTTTTCCAAATTGTTTAGCACTTCTAACTACTACTCCCTTCAATATTAGAGACATTGAATGCTATGAAAATAAAAAATGAAATAACCATTGATAATATTGTTGAAACTATGAAGAATAAGAAAAATCCCACTTTCCCCCACCTCTTTTTACTCTGGTCCCATTCTCTTTTCATTTGGCATTTCTCTTAATACAATAGTAATTTGGTAAGAAGTGGGATTTTTTTGTCTATGGTTAAAAGGAATCAAAACCAAGTGGGATTTTTTTGTCTATGGTTAAAAGGAATCAAAACCAAAGGTGAACAAAATCAGCTTATTCCATATATTTCTTGCTAGTATATGTTCACTCTTACTGGAATATGTGACACTGAAATTTGTTACATACCACTGAAAAAACGATATTGAAAAGATGGAGGTGCACAGAAACGATCATATATCTTGTTTTTCTAAGGGAACTAGACTTAGCAGATTATTTTCCTATTCAGACACTTCTGGAAAACTTTTGCAACTCAGAAATAAATTAGAAAAATATCAATTGAAAACTGTTAAATACGTGACAAAGAACTATATTCTCTCAGTTCGTCATTCTGAAATAAGGGAGCCAATATTCACCTCAACTCTGGTCCCTGTCCCTGCCCCCCCAAAAAACCAAAAACCGCCCCCCAAAAAACCCCCCCAAAAACCCCCAAACAACCAAACCAACCAACCAAACAAAAAAAAAAAAACCAAAAAAACCAAAACAAAAAAAAAACCCAACCACAAAAACAAAAAACCCCAACAACAACAACAAAAAAAGGTGACATGATCATATTTCATTAAATTGTCCAGCATGTCAGTTTTCATGACAGACTTGTATGAGTAGCATTTAGCAACTATAACCTCTGATCTCAAAGTAAGTGTAGTATACCTTTCCTGTTCTATTAACAACTTTCAGACCAAGAATTACAAATATGTTTTTTCAATGATGTCTTTACTTAATTTGTCAATATCCACAGTTTCTCAATGAGTAAGATAATGAGGGTGATGGACAGTGGTGAAGTACAATATATTATTTTAGTATTACCATTCATTCTGCACCAGATATTCTGTGTTAAGAAAAAATGGTTATTGAAAGATTAAACACCAAAGAAGAGAAGAGAAAAACAAAACGTAAGCCCCCTCAAAACTAAAATTTTAATTTTATGTTATGCCCAGTCAAGCAGGGTTTTTGCTTTGCCATTTGACATTGATTTCTAATTACTCTGAATTTTACTAATTAAGACTGAAATTTTGTAATACAGTCACTGGTAATAGTCTTGAGAAGTGTATACGTATATATACACAGGGTTTTTTTTTTAAAAAAAAAAAGTCTGAATTATTTGTATACTTTCTTGTACAGACTCTTAATGGACTGTGGTATATCTGGAAACCCAGAGTTCCTCCTTTCTTTATAGATAATCAGGTTCCAATGGGCTTTCTGGAATACAGGCTTATTCACAGAATCCTCTTTATGCTTAAAAAGACTTCATTAAAGATAAAAATCTGAATGAGACAACTCATACTTGATGGAAAAAAGCCTGGAAGTGGAAATGTATTTACATACAGCTCAAAAGCTAGTCAGAATCTAACTTCATGTTTTTCTACAGTAGTTAGCACGGTGTAGAAGTACAAAATAGCCAGAGAAAATCAGAACTTGCGATCATATTTGTGAATTTGAAGGTTTTTTGCCAGCACCACAAGAATTTTCATTAATTCTTTTTTCATAACGATGAAATACACTCCCTGTATCTACCTGTCTGTCCTCAAAAGCTGCTTCTATTTGAAATTCCTAATGGCAGACACATCATGCTGGGAAGCAGTGAGGCCACTCACATCAAAAGTCTTTAACTTAATGTGTTATGACTGACTGCACTAAATGTTTTGCATTGCAGCAAAAATGTGACAGCAACCAGACTAGAACACTTCTATCTTTCTTTCCTTTCTTTTCTTTTTCATTTTTCCTTTTCCTTTTCCTTTTCCTTTTCCTTTTCCTTTTCCTTTTCCTTTTCCTTTTCCTTTTCCTTTTCCTTTTCCTTTTCCTTTTNTTTCTCATGTGCCATCCCTCTGTGATGGGATCTGTTTTTCTTGTCTTTTTCTGTGTAATAAATTGTTACAATAAACTGGGACAATTGTATGTATGTTTCCTACACCATCTGGTTGCTGAGAATTGCTTGTTTTTTTCACCAAATAACTGTGTTAAAACTAAACAAGTCACACACTTGTGTGCTATACATAATATTAATTCTCTACAAAAGCTTGTTACACTGCTTAATCCTTAGTCTCATTTGAATTTTATTAAAGTGTTTTAAATGGTGAAGATGATAGAATAAAAAATAGAAAATATTTTAATTTATTCATATTTAGTGGAAATATTTATGTGTATATAGATTTGTGACAGATGTAAGATTGTGTTAATTTCCTGTTTAGATCTTTGAGGTGCTTGTGGGAAAAAAATCCTAACTCTACAGGCTTTTGTAAGTGACTGGCCAGCATGTCTAATGACAAGAAATCGCTTGCTAATATAAGAGTGGAACCAACAAGTTTTTAAGATTTCAACCTATCTGTGTGTGGATATTGCAATGTACTTATTTTTTTTTTTTTAAATAATACCTATAAAATATTGAAAGAGGCAGTATCAGACTTGATAAACTTTTCAGGTTTTCATCCTATAAATCCATTTTTAAGTTATATAATTTTCTGCCTTGAACTGTACTCCTGTGATTTTATGAGTGTATCTTCTGCATCTTGAAAAAGAAACCCAATAGTGTATTGATTCAAATTTTCCAGTAATCCTATTCTAATATCCCACCTTATTTCTGAATCAATCAATTCCATGAACGTTAGAAATTTAAAACTATTTTTGACCATGAATATTTAGCAATACATAACTGAAAAGAGATTGTAGCATGGTGGCGGTCAGTCTCTTCTCCCAGGCAACTAGCAAGAGGACAAAAGGACATAGCCTCAAGCTGTGCCAAGGAAGGTTGAGGCTGGACATCAGGAGGCGTTTCTTCATGGAAAGGGTTGTTAAACATTGGAATAGACAGGGCAGGGAGGTGGTGTAGTCATCATCCCATGAGTTGTTCAAGAAACAACTGGACATGGCTCTTAGTGCCATAGCCTATTTGACAAGGTTGTGATGAGTCAAAGGTTGAATTCAATGATCTCTGAGGTCTTTTTCAGCCTAAGTGATTCTACGAGTCTGTGAATATTTTTGCTTACAGATATAGAATGTAGTCTTTTGCTCAGGTAGCAAAAACCTTGCATCTGTAGTGGATGGATGAACACTCCTAGGCATGAACTGGGATCTGTCACCATTGCACACAAAATGACAAATTATGTCTTGTTTCCTTGCACTTCCTCAGACGTGTAGGGCTACACTTGTAAACCATTTTAACCCTCAGATTAGGATAGTGAATGTCAATGAAATGTTTCCACTTTTTGTCAGAATATCAGATACTCAGCCTGTATACATATACATATACGTATATGTATGCATATTAATTAATTAATTTGTATGGATTTTTTTCTTTAAATTAAATTGTGCAGTTCATCTACTAACTAATTTTTATGTTTTATAAACAGAACAAAACAATCTATAAGTGAATGTGTAAGTAACAGATGTACATACAACAACATAACGTTATTATTATAATATGAATGACGATTCTGTATTCCTATGAACCAACCACCTTATCCCTTGTGACAGCTTTCTGCTGGAAAACACCATCAGACCACTCTAAATGGGGATTACCAGAGTGTAAATCAGATCCCAAAATGAGTAAACAGATTTCATAACAGAAGAAAACTTTACAACATTATATTTTCCTTCTGTTAAATAGAGCTCAGTGGAGATGCTCTGCATTTGTGTTCTGTTAAAGGTTAAATTTCTGTGAAGAGGGAATTACAGACCATCTCACACTAAAACAGAAACAGATCAACTTAAAAACGAGGCTAGAACAATGCCTCGCGAACTTGGTCAGAAACTCTCTGTGAACAATTCTAAATATATTAGAATATTGAAGAATACAATCAGAGAAGAAAAGAGAAAAGACAGGTGAAATTATCTGCAGTACAAAACAGAGAAGATCAGATTCTTGTGGGTTGATGTCCAGAAGCCAAATGTTTGTTTGGGAGAGGAAAAACAAAATTAGCTCCTTAAAAGCCAACTCCTCTTTTCTAGACAACACGCTGCATAAACAAGCATCAATAGCATGCAAGGACAAGACTGGTATTTAATTATTTCTTATCTATTTTAGCCAGCTCAAACAATCACAATTTAAATTTACAGTTAAGATGAAAACGTAAAAGCAATGATTTACTTTTGTAATCCAGAAATTTCTTTATTCATGGTTTAGCTAAGTTTGCACATGAATCACCATTCCTTTCACATCCAAACAAAGCTGCAACAGTGGGCCTTGTGACAAGAAAAAATGAGTTAACAGCTACGACTGTGTCTTGTGGCATGTGAGAATACACAGAATGATACATCTTGCTTGTTTCGTTTTTTCTCTCAAAAAGCCATGGACCCAGTGTATGAGGACCTAGGAACAGAAGTGCAAACATCAATCAGACTGACATTTCATAGTGCAAGGCCTCCTAGCAGAGACTTTGGTAATACAGTAGGACAGATTCTTAGTGAGAGAGGCATCTAACATTTGCACATGCTTTGACTTCACTGATATCCTGCACAATTCAGAAGCTTCATCGTCCTTTGGAAAGCAAAAGAATTATGGAGAATCCTGTGGGGTTTTTTCTATTTTCAAAAGATAGGAGAAAAAACAAATATTTATTTTCTGCTGAGAATTAACTTGGTATTTTGCATTCTGGAAGGAGGAATAAAATTATTTTAGCAGAGTTTAGCTATTTCTGAACAAATAGGAGTAAGAGAAACAAGAGCATTGGATTTTTGAAAATCACCATAGCATATATCTTTGCAAATAGACATTTTGTTGCTTCAGTACTAATGTAAGTGTCTGGAAAGTAGTGAGACAGATAATACCTTTAATCTCAAAGGCATGAGATGCAATTGAGCATTCCATGTGTGACACAGGCCAGAAACATCTCCAAGGTAAAATAATCTTCTTCCCAGCTGAGTATTTGGAGCTACTTCCATAGTAACAATCTTTCTTTCCTCTATTTTTTCTCACATATACAAAGCATCAGCTCTTGATGTACTGAAAACTGCTGTCAGATTTCCCACAGAGCTTCCAAATTCTTTAAAGTTCATGCTATTTACTCAGTTGGAAGACTTTAAAACCTATATAATTTCCTATGATTTCTCTAAATCATTGCTGACGGAAGCTATAGCTGGCATTCACTTGAAAGTACTTAAAAGTTCTAATGTACTATACAAAAAAGAAAGAAAAAAAAAAAAAAGATGTTTTACTGAAGTCCACCTTCTTACCAGCAGATTACGTTATTATTTTTCACCACAGGATTGAAGTGCAACATATGATATGCATTTATATGAATAATAGTTGTGAACCTTGATTGGAGAAGACAAGTTTGGATAGAATTGAGTTGCGCTTCCAGTGCTATTCTTTGCTTTCTGCACTGGAATACAGTGAAAAAACATTTAGAGGTTTAAATTCTATATTTTGTAGGAATGTTCCCATATTTTTTTACAAGAAATATATTTCTCTCTTTATTGTAACATGGGTTTCCTTGGTGATAAGTTGTTGAAAGATCAAGAAACAGTAATAATGGTGTCTGAGGTAATTTTCCAGGAAAACTTATATTTCCCAGACTACTTTGATATTCAAAAATGTGATTTAAGTTGGATATGTGTGTATAAATGGAGAAATACTGCATGTAAAATAATATGGAGACTATCTTTTGAACATAGAAAACAAGGAAGGAACTTAAAATTACACTGAACAGATGATAACTTAAACGCATATACTTTACCTTGAATTTTTGGTTTTGTTAAAACTTTGAATTTTTTAAACAGAAAAAAACCCCAGACCATTATAGGTCTAGATGTCAAGGTAGACTTCTCTGACTTATTGCTCCAGTAAAGGCAATTTGATATAGTTCTGTAGCTAGGATTATTTAATTAGAGGACTCTTAAGTATAAATATTTACTAATACACTTCTAAAATGATAGGCATGTTCAGAATTAATGATGATGGAAATGAAATTATAAAAGTAAAAAATATATAATTTTGTATTTAGATTTTAAATTCTGTACAGCCTCAGATTCTTAAACACTTTTAAATGTCAAAATACAGGGGAGATCTAAAGAGTCCTTCACATACTATTGACATAGGTATGAAGAACATAAAGTTATATACTTCAATTCCTACATATATATAGAATGTATTTTAATGTAATATAAATGTTTCCTCAGGACCAATGCTAAAGGTTATCTGCAAAGTATAAGCTGCACAGCATTCAGACAACCTGGAAGAATATAGGCTAACAAACAAAATCTCCTCCATGTAATACTAGAAAACAAGCTTAGACATTTGTTGGAAGTGTTTAAAGCAGTTCTCTTAGACCATCTCTGTGATGCTGTAAAAGATGCAATTCTGTCTTTTGAGTTATGTTTACACTTTTTGAGCTATAGGACTAATAAATGTTCCAATAAGCAATTTAAAAAATGTGGAAGTGTAGCAAAGCATTTAGTTCTGCAAATTAGATAAATGTTGTGGAAAGTGCATCTCCTACCACCCTGTGGCAGTTTAGAATCACTGCATATTAGCATACCTCATTAAACGTATCCAGTTTAATTCATACTTTCTTAATGAATTTACTCACCAAGCAACATGAAAAAAACTTAAATGATCCCTGTCCAGTTAAACATGTGCACATGCAACTAATAAATTGAATTAAAAGTATATGCTGTGGTAGAAACATTGCCTTTTTAGCAAGCAGTGCCATTTTTAGGAAAATGAAAATACATGGTTACATAGGCTTGTCATTATTTAATTTCTAATAGCAATAATATTATTCTAAAAGTCATAACTTCTGTCTTATCATCACCTAATAACATTTAGTCTAGAATAACTGTCTTGCAATTTTCCAACACTGACAATGTGAAACAAAGTCAGTCTTCCATTATGAATAAATATCTATTATTTTCATTCTTCTGTATAAAAATATAATTTTCAGATGGCTTTTAATGGCATATATTTTGTATCTCGAACTGTATGTCAAGATAATTCAGGAAAAGTATTATTTAGTATCATGTTTATTGTGCTTCTGTAAGATAACATGCTTATAAACCATGCTATTCAGTAAAATAAGCATTGTATTTATTTTTATTTTCAGCAAATATTCTAAATTTTTATATTGTTTCATTCAGATTTCCAGGCTTTATTTACCAGAGATTATTAATATTAGTTTAACTTCAACAAAACATTAGACAATCTCATTTTCTGTTTTCATTAGGAAGCAATGGTCAAATCAGAAATTTCAGAACTACGCTAATAAGTCCTGCAGTTATGGGGGTGCACCTTCTTTTTCCTCATAAATATTTCTCCTTGTCAGAAAGTGCTAGGAAAATGATGGTAAATCAATCAAATACTGTTCTGAAAAACACGTTTCTTTCTAGAAATGAAGTGCAGACTGCATGTGAGGCCAGTTCTGGAAAGAAATTAAATCAGCAGTTGAGATCACAAAGATATATTACCTGCATTTTATCAGACTAGAAACATTGAACCAAAATGTTGTCATTTTTTCTTGAATTACAGGCTAGCTGTTTGATGATTTTTAGTGAATTCTGAATACTTTCAAGAGGTTATACAATACTACACTTATAAGCTTAAAGAGGGAGATGAAGTGTGCATTTGATATGATTACAAGACTATGCTTACAGAAAGATAAAGATATTAGTAGTTAAGCCATATATAAAGCTCAAAATGATCCTATCCAAAGCAAGAAGCTTCAAGGGTCTTAGCAGTGATATTTTACTTAAACAGACCTCAGAAATAAAAATTGATAGTGATCTTATTTTATTGTTTTAAGAATAATATAGATTGTTATTATATTAATACCATAGTATATCTATATTCATTGTAGACAGGATGAATGACCTCTCCTGAGCTTGGAGATGATGGATATATTTTCTTCTCAAGTAAATTTGCAGCCTTTCCCTCTCCACCCAGTGTTTTCTATACATTGAGTTTTGTCTAGATTCATTTAAATATTTCTGCACATTAAGCAAAAAAAGATTAGAGATTCAGATTAATGTAGAGAGATTTCACTAATGGCTAGGCTGGCATGAGCTGGTGGTTTATATGTGTCTGCATTTGTACTACATATGGTGTGAAACTACTCATGTGTTAAACTGCTGAACAATGTGACAAATTACATTTACCATGCACCTGTGGCTACCTCACCTGCTTTGTAACCACTGAACCCTGTCCACCAGGATTTATTCTAACATTCCAATTCTCTAAGCAGATTCACACAGCATACAAAATACCTAAAAATCCTGACGGAGAATTGCTACCATGTAGTGTTTCCCCTCTGATTTATGTTGATGTGAACTTCAGAAATGGCAAAGAATTGCACCTTTTAGCTAATATGAAATATAATAGGATGTCTATCACAGAAGGATGAATTTCAGGTTTTCAGTTCCTCAGTGGGTTGTAGGAGTGTAGATTGAAATTAATGTTTCAAAATTGATGTCTTGAGATCATTTTGTTTCTACCATTTATTTCTAAGGAATAGTTATATCCTTATCTTGTTCTGTTTTTTGGGTCTTCCTTTCAAATTTATTTTTTTTTAAAGTAATATGACACACTGTAATTTTGATATCTGGATAAAGTCCATCTACTGAGTAATTTTCACAGATATATTCATTCATTTGATACAAGATGGAAATGAAGTAAAAGCTGAAAGAAAGGAAATTTGTTCCTTGCATTCAGAATGAGAAAGATCATCTTTCAGTCTTTTATTTAATGTCCACAAAAGCCATGATGCATGTGGAAACGGAAATGTCACTTTTGTGAAAATCAGACCCATCTTTCTACACCAGAGTATGTTCTATGTAAAGGGGACAGACACACAGATGAGGAAGAAGCTGTGCTGTACTCCATGTAAATACATAATCATGTTTCAAAGTTCACTGTTGCGTACTCCACCATGATCTACACATAGTCAGATATGTCTGTTGTTATTTCCCCATTATATGTTTATTAGATTGGAAGTTTCCATCCCCATACTAATAACTTTCTTCCTGTTCTATACACAGAAGTTAGGACTAGGAAAAAAGACATACATTTGAGCTAAATAAGTGTATAATAGGATAGTAGCTATCTGTTTCTGAGGTTGTACAAGTAGAAAAAGTATTGTAGCTTCTCAGCTACAATATATAAATAAAAAAAGGGGGAAAATTGTTCAAAGATCCCAAAATATGACCCTTTTCCAGTTCAGAAAACTTCTGGTTTACAATATGTCCTTAATTTCTTTGTAACCACTCTGAATAGCTGTTATTAATATTTTAATCCTTTTGAAGGGATTAAATGGAGATTAGGGAATTTCAGCTGACAACATATGTTTGCCCAGCTTATGAATAAACTTTGCGTGTGGCTTAATGTATAGCATTACAGAATATTTCATTGAGGTGTCAGGTGGTTAGAACAACAGTTTTATACCTAGAAGGATTGAAAAAATATATTTCCATTGATATCAAATATTTGAATGTATATTCAAACTGAATGTAAAAGAAAATTGTAACAGAAAGTAGTGGAAGAAAAAAATTATGAAGATTGGAGTGGGGCTTTAAGAAAGTAGTTCCTTTTACATAACCAAAACTAACCAAAGAAGCCTGAGCAGAAAGGAGAATCAGTTTCTTAATGTCTACTTTTTCAGACAGTAATCAGGAAAAGTCTTGCAATTAAAAGGTATTAAGATGCTGAAAACTGCAGTTTCTAATAAACCCTGCAGCAATTCTGCTGTCATTGAAAGTAACAGTCATTTCAATCCAAAAGTCAGTACTGTATGTTTCATTATTTGTGCAAAGAAAGAAGAGAGAAGGGAACAAATAACAGATATTTGCTACTTATTATGGAACTTAAAAGTTTCTCACTTCATTTAGGATTGCTAATCTCTTTAGGACATCAGGTAGTGTAATTTATATTCACCAAAACTGTCCTGTGGCTCGACACACACAATGACAATTTCTATCTATTTGTATTCCGGATTTTTTCTAATGAAATAGTTTGCCCTATTTACCAGAAAGATATGGTGTTTAAGAAAGGAAAATGGGAAATTACATCTTGAACCTAGTATCTAAGCAATTTACACTTCATCAATAAATTAATAGATTAGCTTAATTCAAGGCATAAAATGGGGATTCATACTTAAAAGGCTAGAAATGGAGATATCAAGAAAGCATATATGTATTGCATTGGTCTCTATTACATATAAAATTTGAGAAAAATGCTTAGGACACAAAAGAATCTTTCAGAAATACAAGGCTGTGTGACTTTTGCATAGAAGTTTTCAAAATTTGGTGAGTAATTGCTCTGCTAGATAGACTTATAACTGGAGATGAGAATTTGCTGACTAACTCTATCGACCAAGGAAGTTATTATTTCTGACATCCACTCATCACTAATAACAGTTTTGTGTATTAAGTTTAGGGTCTTAATAAACTTGAAGAACAAAATTGGTGGAATCCATGTTACAAATCAGTGTCTGCAGTCCATGTGATCCCACTAGGGTGGGTTTTTTTTTTGATAGAAAGAATTAGATGTTTCCAAGACAAGGTTTGTGTTATTCAAAAGTAGGGATGAGACCCAGTATCTAAAAATATCAATTTGCCTTCCATGATTGTAAAGGGTACTCTATAAAGGTGCCCATCTTTTTAGGGAAAAAAAATTAATTTAAAGTGCACACTAGTTTTAAGAAATAACTATTTAATGTGTAACTCATTTGGGAACTGTTTGGTATTTAGTGCATCTTTCTAATCTAGAGTAGAGAGTGTCACCACTCATTTTGCCAACAGAGAATCGTCCAAGTCCATTCTACTCAGGCAACCCACTGCTGAGATAGAGTAACCTCAACCACTTTGCACAACACTCCTCTGAACTCTGTATCCTGTCCCTGCATCTCTAAACCACATCTGTGCAAAGGATACTTCTTCACTGTGAAAAAATCCAGTTACCTGAGCACCGGTCTTGTGTTTGTCCACCTTATGTGTATATTCTTATTGCATTCTATATGAATGTTAATTTTCTACAGGACTGTTTTGTTTGGGATTTTGTTTTACAGTGGAAAAAATGTATTAGTGCTATGGATTTTAAGGTAGTGAAATCTAGAGATCACCTAAAAAAGTTGGTGTGAGTGATACTATAGGAAATGAATTTCTAGTACATTTGCAATTGTCAGATCTACTTCATCCAGCACTGTAACTTCTAATACCTTCACAAACCAGATCCCAAGGCATATAACACATCTTTTTTCTCATGCTACAGAAACTGCTTGAAGCCCCTCAGGGCTGCATCACAATGTTCACGACATTACAGGCACAATGAAGGGTAAAAACAAACAAGCAAAGAAACAAAACCATTACAAATAATAGCTGTGTGTCTCTAAGCCATAAATCCACTGTATTGGCTCAAAGCAAATCTACATTGAAAAGGCAAGGTTCATCCACTTTTCTCAAGAGGGAACAAGCAGAGTATACATGTACCATATTTCATCATTCAGTCTTTTGTCCACCTAAAAGTTATGTTGATATATCCCATATAACACAGAGGTAAGTATATTCCTCTTTAAGTAGATACTGGTGTGTGTTGTGCTATTGCCTGGGTCACAGTTTTTCTTGAAGAAAACTAGTGTTTCCTTCAGACTGAGGCCAGGGTAAAAAGTAGCGTGTCCTTAGTGTGGAGAATGGTGGGTCCAGACTCCTGCTTTGAAAGAATGTGGCAATTTAAAAGCAAGCCATACACATCAATTTTCACAAGAAAAGACAGATTACTCACTTTTCAAACTCCTCTACAATATAAGGACTAGTTGTCAGGGAGCAACAAGAAAGGGTCTGATCCAGAATCAGGCTGAACCAAGAGTGACTCCAGTGCAAGAAGTACTTCCAACTACAGGCCACAGTTCCACAGGATCTGAACAGAGCTGATAGAGCCAAGGTCTGATAACAAAATCCATTGGCCACAGTAAGTGATGGACTGGGGAAAAAGTCCATCCTGAGTTCTCAGTCAGAAATAAAAGGAGTCAGGGCCAAAACCAAGGCTATGATATAGATCTAAGGTCCATCCAGCAAGCAGCACCAGAGATGGAGCTTTAGTCTGGCACTGGCATAGCTTCTCTGGGACATGAACTGATGACCTTGGCTGAGAAGTAGAGAAGTCTTTCAGGATACAGACACGTAAGACTAAGTCTCCCCAGCCTCAGTCTGGAGACAAAGTTGAAATCTAGTTCTCTAATTGTGTTTATGAGTAGTCTCACTACACAGTTTTAATGCAAAATCCGGTCTCCTCTAATTCCTATGTCTTAAAAATAATAAAGCTTACATACTCTCAGAGAAATACAACATATTTTATGTGCAAAATAGACTCATGAGCCTAGACTGTGAAGTAGCAAAAATTCAGACATGCTATCATAGCAAGGGTTTACTTTTGTTAGCTTTAAGCATGTGCCTATATTCCTACAGGTTTTCTATTTTCTTCTGTAAAAGTGTATATCTCTTTCCATGAATTCTATGAGGAGTTTAAACACTTTGCATAGTATGGATCATTCTACTGATGCACAGGCTATTAGATGTAAACCTAAAAGAAGCAATCTGAACTGGATTTTCTTGTACTGCAGATGTTAGAAATTTTGTGGGCTACTGTAAAGTTTACTGAATCACATAGATTCCCAGAATATTCTGAGTTGGAAGACAAACATAATCTCTTATTTGTAATCCTGTTTCCTGTTTCATAATGCCTTTTTGAATGAATAATGATAGATTGTTTGAAAGCTCAGATAACAAAATTAATTGGTTGTGTCTAATTGCTGTAGACTAGAAATGTCATCATTGGCAAGGCAATATTCAGAGGAAGCTGACATAGTCACACCATGAGCTCCTATATGTATTTTGCTGTT
>VXBX01008999.1:47326-86210 GCA_013400415.1 Scytalopus superciliaris
TTTTTCCGTTGTAATTGCAAAGGCTCTTTACATTTGGTGGACTTCAAAGTCAGGAGAAAAGACTAACTCTCCCCACTTCTCTACTGCCTTCTTTCAGGTAGTTGTAGAGAATGATAAGGACCGTCCAAGCCTCCTTGTCTGCAGGCTAAACAACCCTATCTCCCTCAGCCACTTCCCATAAGACTTTTGCTTTAGACCCTTCACCAGCTCTATTTCCCTTCTTTGGATGTGCTCCAGCACCCCAATGTCTTTCCTGTAGTGGGGGGCCAAAAGCGAACAAAGCATTTGAGGTGCAGCCTTATGAGTGAAAATCCTCTTGGAGACCATTTAAAAGAAAATCCTCTTAGAAGGTGCTCAGGAACAGGTCAGTATGGATTTACTAAGTTCAAATCACCCCAAAATAACCTGCTTGCCCTCTGTCATAAAACACCTGCCTATGGAGATAGCAGTAGATATCACTTTGAAGACATCAATAAGGCCTTCGACAGAGACCTACATAGTATTGTATGAAATTAGTGATATATGATCTAGATAGTACAGCAGGTGGTGAACTACTGGCTTCAAATTGTTGGGATGATGTGAGAAAATTCTCAAAGGATTGCCAAGATATTTTTGTCTATGTGAATTTAGATATGCTTCCTGGAATGACAGAAAGACCTAACTTAAAACTACCTGTGTGTAGCATGAAACATCTCTTCCAAATTCATACAGGCCTTAGTTTCATGCCTGCTACAACACTGGAATGAGGAGTGGAGGTGAGAATTCACAAAAGCATAGCTGTTTATTATTTTCTTCCAGTAGGCTTCCTTTTGAAACCCATCTCTTTTATTATAAAATTCCAGTTAGAAATAAATCCTCAATAATAGGTGAGAATGATATGTCAGATTTCCCTTTGTCTTCTACAGAAGTTATAGACTAGCAACATGTATTAAAAAAAGGGCAAAAAAAGTTAACTTACATAGGATTTTTCAGGGGGTTATATTGCTAATAATGAAATCTCTGCAGATACTCACAAAAACACAATTGCAGAAACTGCACTATTACAAAACAGCAGTGAATACAAGTCTAGCATGTTTGTAATACTCTGACCTAGGAAAACCTTTACAGAGCTGTCAAACTCACTCGAGGATTTTCAAAACAATACCTCTATATTAGATCTATCTGAGAAATATACACAACCAGAGACAAATCCTGACAAACAACAGTTAGCAACATTTTTACTTCCTCTTCAAATAACACTTTTAGCACTGAAATAGCTACCCATATGCTGATTGTTATCCAGTAAATTCTGGTTCTTGACAAGAAGCAGACAAAAGCCAACTCAACCAATGCACAAAAAAAGGGGTGATTTCTTGTGAGTAATGTGAATTTTTCAAATTTATGCTAATGTTTTTCTGGATTAGAAAGAATTTGGTTACATGGTTTGGATAATAGACTACTAAAAACTTCATCAGTAACCTTTTTATTTTTTTCCCCTCAGGTTAATGAATACTCCAAAAGAAGCTCTGGCAATTTATCTTCACTTCTTTATGTTACAACTTGATCTCGTGGCTAGTTTCAGTCTCTACAGAAAGAAATTCAGGTATTCAACAGTAAATATGTCATACCTGATTTCAATAATAATTTCTATGATGACAGTATTTATGTGCTACTCTGTCAATGAAATATTTTAGCTATATAAAACTGAAATTATATATTTCACATTTACTTACTGGATATTCAAAAGTTTAATTTAGTAAAGTTATAGAGAATGTTATAGGGAATGTTACATTTAGAGTTAAGGGACAATATTTGTTACTAAAAAGTTTATTACCTGAATTCTGTATAAGATAACTTCTCATTATGAGATAAGAAGAATGCAAACCATTTTTTCTTAAACTATAAAAGTACTTTGAGGAGACCTTTTTTTAAAGGTTTTTTAAATTTATTTATCATGCAAACTAATATAAAAAGATAAGTAGTCATGAATATTATATATGTAAGTAGAAGTAAAAAAAAAAGGGGCTAGTATATGCATTATTGAAAACTATTTTGGTAAAATCTTCCTCATTGAATACTTTTTTCTCTAAATTCAGCTCATTTTCATGTTAATGTCTTTAGAAAGGTCAGTTCAGTATTTTTGCTGTTACAAACTTATCAACAAGTAGCCATAAATAATGAATTAATGGCGATATTGTTCTAATAACTTATTTAGGGCATAATTAATTCACAACTTTAGGCATATTTAAATAAGGATGTGCTTTTAAGTTTGTAGCTTTCAACTGAGCTTATCTTAGGCTAGTAAACAGAATCTGGGTGACAAAGAAAAAAAAAAAAAAAACAAGACAAGGAAAAAAACCCACAGTTCTCGTGGCCTCATTTTGAAAATCCTAATCTATAGGAAACATATGTTGCAAAATAAATTACCTGCAATATCTGCACCCACACAACAAATCTCTTTCACCTCCTCTTTAATTCGCTATCAACTGTACAGGAGCCATCTCTGGGTTCTTCTTTGTTATTCCCCAATTCCTGCTTTTCATGCTGAGGAGTTAATGGGGTTATAATTTCATAATTAAAGCAGATAATTTTAATTTCTCTGATGACTCTTTAGTATGATAATCTTGTTAAGATTATGGTGCTCATTTGTTGCTGTGTATGATCATTTGGCTTTTGTAGAAGCTGTTACTGAGCCACTAAATAATTAAGCAAGCAGAACATTCCAACCAGCAAAGTCTTGTTGTTAATGGAAGACCAAAGTCAGAGTTAACTCTCTGTAAACCTATTAAGGGATTCAGACAGAGAACATACCACAGATTTAGTGTCAGTCATCAAGTAAGAGATAAAGTTTCATTAACTGAGTATCTAATTTCACATTTAATGAAGAGCTGGCCTCCCAGATTGGATGACAGTGCAGGCTTTCCTAGGACAACCAACAATAAATTAAGTACTTCAAAACGTAAGTTAAATATGAAAAGATCAAGAGGATACCCAAGAAGGGAGATCCAGGGGAGGAATGTCTGGTACATAATCTTAACTAAAATGTTGCCTCTGTTGCTTTAGTTGTCTTCTGCAGTGTAGCGTCATGGGTGTTTTAAAGTGAAATAAGTGAACCATTCTTTCATTTTGTTGTTTGTTGAGCTTGTGTGCACATGGCTGTCCTTTACATAAAATCTTGTAGTCGAAGACAGTTGAAATAGTAAGACTGGTACATCATAGTGTGATAATACATGCCTGTGCAGTATACACAGACAGTGCCTTTGAAAGCACTGAATATACTCTGTCAGCATAAATTCTTCTATTTGTTTAAAAGCTATTTCAAGTTAAACACTTGAGTGATATTTATTAAGCTGCTTTTATGCTTATGGAGGCATAAACCACAGAAAATTCAAGCCTTCCAGATTAATTTTCTGCTCTCTAATGTGGGATGTTTCAGGTGGGTCAATTTTTCTATTCAAAAACCATTTGAAACTAAACTAGGCCTTGGGTGGATGTGGGCCATGGGTATGGTATATCATGGACAGAACAGAGGGAAAGAGACATAGATCAAGAAAATTTAGTACAATAATAAAGATTGTGGGTTTTGGAAAGTTGGCCATAGATATTTTCAAGTCTGGTGGTAAGTGGAAATGACAAAATTACTAAGATTGTATTTATACATTTATAAAAACTTTGGTGTAATAAATGAAAATATTTCTTGAGGTTGTACATATTCACCAAGATTTTAAATAAAATTTTACTTACATGACATTCTTAATAAGTCATAATAAAAGGGACAATATCATACTTAGCAAGGTGAACATATTTTCAAAACAAACACAGCATTCGATGATATGATAAATGTATATATTTTGAATAAATATTACAGTTGCTATTGTAATTTCAATACATCAATAGCATCAAATTTGCTTTGAAAATCCATCCTCTAGTCATGTACTAACTGGATATAGTTTTCACTTTTTGCTAACCTGCAGTTACTGTAATTAGTTTATAAAGCAAAAATAATTGCATAACCAACATACTTTTTAAATGTTATGTACATTTCCCTGAAAATATTTATATATCAACACAAAATAGTTGAAGTTCAGTACAGAAACATAAAACCCTAAAACTGGAGATCATATTTTTATGTCTTATATATTATTATAACAGACCATTTTCTTGTGATGTGTGTTTGTGATAATTTTATTGTTTTCACTGAGCTCCTTGTACTTTAATATCCTCAGCATTTTTCATGTTCCTAACAAGGTTTTTAAGCGCCTATGTTTACTGCTATCTTGAGGACACTATCTCTTTTCCTGTGTAAATCAGGCTTCTATGTGGATCTGTTAGATCTTAGCCATAAAATAAATCTGCTAGTGAATCTACACATCAAGAACTTGAAAATGAGAAGAAAAACTCTTTTATCATTGTATGAAAAGCTCCATTGGCGACATTGTGACTATTCTGCATATGAGGATTTGCTCTTGGGACAGGCCAGCTCCAGTCTATGAAAAAGCTGCTATCAACATCAGAGATACTGATGTATGTTGACTATGTTTCTACTGACTGTTGGTAAATCACCGTGCTTACTTTTGGCCCTTTATAAATAAGGTCTCTCCAGGTAGATCCTTAATTAAAACAGAAAATATTCTCAAACTCAAAAGATATGTATCTCCCCTGTTTTACATATTACAGTCAAATTGGCACAGGCAAGTGCTACAAGTAACTGTTTATCTGAACCGGGACTATAAGAAGATCCAGAAAGCAAACTGCTTCCCTGAATTATATGTGGAAAGAAAATATTAATAAATAAAGGCAGAAACCTATCTTTTCTTCATTGTGGAACTTTCATTCTGGAGGTTGTTTAGAGGTCTCATCATGCACTCTTGTATGTCTTATCACTGGTCTGACATTTCCAAATGTCTGTAAATATAAACTGAAGTCCTAGATAACCCCAATGGATTTGTCTTGAAGCCAATGTGGAGGGAAACAGACACAAAAGAATGGCACAAAAAGTACATAGAGAAGACTGTATTTTATCCACTGGATTATTTTCATCTACACTAAATGATTCTTGTGTAAAATATTATCATATTCCTGACAGCTTTTATCCTTATTTGATAGGGCATGTATCAAATGACATATCTGATCACAATATCTGCTTATCAGATATTAAATTCTTCGCTGTTAACAGAGATTATCACATCCTTATTCATGGGAGTTAGAATTGAAATGAGGAAGACTTTACAAGGTGCAGAGACTATTCAACATGTATAAGGGAAACAGACTATGACTTGTGGATGGTGCAATCTCTTGTGCATGTATTACCATGAAGGATAATTATTTGAAAATATTCACAGTCATTTTTAGAATAGTTATTTAAAGCCATACATATGACTCACCACTAAACTTTATTTGGCATGTAATGGCAGGAAATACTGCGCTTTCAGGAGCAAAATATCCACAATTATCACTGTTTCCTGTATCCTTAAAAGATCCACAGACTACTACCTTTCAGAAGTGTACCCATCTCTTTGGGTAATGGTTTGTGTTCATGATTTGGAGCAAATAAATTATTATGCTGTTTTTACAAAGACAGACCATAAAGAAATTACTTTTAAACTAAGCAGGTATAGGTCTGCATTATCTGTAAAAACAAATATAAGATGCAAGTACCAAGGCAACAACTAGACAGAAAAGAGAAAGACATTCAGAAGGTTAACAAGGAAGTAGACTGAAGCTCGGACTCAGTGACCACTGCTGCAAGTCTCCCACACAGAGGTTTTTGTGGAACCATGAGGCAGTTCAGACATGGCACAGCTTCATTAGCTTAGCTCAGAGTACTGTGAAAAGCCTGTCCAAAAGTCTGTTGACATGTGAGAAATGCAACTTATAATCTGAGGGAGACATGTTTGTTTTGTTAGGAGAAAGTACTGAGCCAGATCTGACAGTCAGAGTTGAGGGTGCTGCAGCTCTACACCCTCAGTCCAACCACTTGCAAGCCATAGAGTGGTAAGGTCTCCCCTCAGTCTCATAGTTCCTTCAGTCACTCCTTGTAAGACTTGTGTTTCAATTGCCCTTCCCTGGAAATGCTGCAGCACCTCAATGTCTTTCTTGTAGAGAAAAGCCTAAACCTGAACAGAATATACAAGCCATGGCCTCACCAGTGCCAAGTACAGGGTGACAATCACTACCTTGGTCCTCCTGGCCTCACTATTTCTGATGCAGGCCATGATGACACTGGCCTTCTTGGCCACCTGGGCACACTGCTGGCTCATATTCAGCCATCTGTCCACCAGCACTCCCTGGTCCTTTTCTGATGGGCAGCTTTCCAACCACTCTTCCTCAAGCTCAAGTGTTGCGTGGGGTTGTTGTGACCCAAGGGCAGCATTTGGCACTTGGCCTTGTTCAACCTAGGACCACCAGTCTAGATCCCTCTGTGTAGAGTTCCTACCCTCAAACTGTACACTATTGGGCTCTTATAAGACATTTCCTGAAGAGTCCAAAGTGTCATCTCCTGAAGTCCAGTGATATGTGATCCTATTTTTAATTTTTTTCCCTCTTCTCAGAAGATCCACCTTTTCATCATTGCAACAGCCAAGGTGGACCACAGTCATCATAAGTTCAACTACTGTTTTCTCACTTGTAAATCTGAGACCCAGCAGCATGCCTTCACTCAATCAGCTCCTCAACCACCTGTGACAGGAAGTTGTCAATATTATCCTGAATAGTTGTTGTTTTCTTCTGCTGTCCTTTCAGAAAAATTCAGGCTGGTATGGCACATGTGAATATCAAAGCCTGTGATTATGAAACAGATTCTAGTGGTCTGGTGACAACCTTATCTATTTCTTCCTGATTAGGCAGTCTACAGCAGATACCTGCAACATAACCCCTGCTGCTCTGCTTGCCAACCCTGACTTACAAGGTCTCAGATGGCTCCTCATTCATGCCTAGGCAAAGCTCCATGCATTCTGGCTTCTCTCTCACATAGAGCAATTCCCTCTTCCCACCTACCCAGCCTGACCTTCCTGAAAAACCTGTCTCTATCCAGTGCAGTGATACTCCACTGTGTCACTATTACCCCAGTGACGTAACTGTGTGACTGCATGCAGACTCCCAGTTCCTCCTTGTTTGTTCCCCAAGTCATGTGCATTAGTGTACAGGCACTTGACAGAAATACCTGGTGGTCTTGGTTTCTCAGTAAGAGAGCTTTCCCCAAAATGCATTTCCTTATTTGCATGGATGCATTTGAACTGAGCCACTTTCAGCCCTAATTTTGTTGATTATGAGCTCCCTCAGGTTCATGCCACCTTCAGCTCTTTGCTTGCCATCTGGGTGTACCAGGTCTTCTCTTGAGTGTAGGTCATCCTCTCTCTCTCTTGTTATTAATATTTTTTTTTTTTTACCAGGTTAGTCAGCTGCTTGGCAAAGAAAGTTTCCTCCCTGTCTCTTTCAAGCAACATCTATTATCAGAGAGGGTTATACTAACGAAAATCTTATTTCTGATACCTGCTGAAAAAACAGTTATTGATCCATAGAATCTTTTCTCTCCTTCTTAGGCCCTTTCTCTCCTCATTGGCAGGACTGATGAGAAAAATATATGGATTTCCATGTTCCAGAAGTCTTAGAGGTCATCTTCTGCAATAAAGTTACTGACCCTACTCTGTAGCTGAGACTCTGCAGGTAGTGCAGGAGCTGTCCTTCTGATGCTAGAAGTCTTCACTGTCACAGGAGTCTCTGTTTCTACTCCCAAAACTCAAATTCTGCCTACCCCTCCTTCAGCACATATGCAGTTCAGGCATTTGAAAGTGCACAGTCTTGGAGCAGATCCAGCCAATTTCTTTTTTGATCAGCCCTGATGCTGTGCAGTCTGCTGTTCTCCTTCCACCGCTTCTGTACTTTACTGGGAACACAGACTACAAGCATTCATATTTTGCAGAAAGGAATGCATTGACCCTGGTCCTGGATTCAGCAAAAAGCCTCAAGAGTCCTTCCAGCCCTAGACCTGCAGAGCTGCAGTCATTCTCAGGAGCTCCAACTGTGTCAAGGCTCAGGAGCTCCAACTGTGTCAAGGCTCCTGCCAGGGACCGTGCCCCATGCTGTATCTCTACGAGGAAGCATAAACTCTTATGAACTGAGCTGTTCCTGTGTACTCTTCTATGCAAAGTGCTGCACAAACTGCTATGCAGTTTTAAACTCCTGTTTAACTTTTATCCAGATGACCTCCAGAGGTCCTTTAGCAAAATAAATAATTATATGGTACTATGATATTTTATGTGCAAATATATTTTTATCCACCAAAATGGCCCTGCTGTACATTAAATCCATTTTATCTAGTCATCTAAATTTAACTGTTTACAGATTCAGGGTTAGTAGGTCACTTTGCAGACTGGCATTAAAAAACCCCAAAAAACAAAAAACCCAAACTGTTGCAAAATCAGAAGTTTTGTGACACAGTATTTTGGGAAGGGAAGGGAAGGGAAGGGAAGGGAAGGGCAGGGACNTTAATAGCTGGAGGATATGACTATATCATGTTGCTGTAAATGAGTAATTGGAGAATGGATATTACAAAGAATGAATGGTCAAAATATTTTGACACTATTTTTTCATGAGAAAGTTATATACTAAAGAGTATAGTACAAAAGTCCTAAGGTATTCCAAGATTCATTGGTTTTGAGTATGGTTGGAGTACAGTTTATAAAAACAATACTTTTCAGAAAGATATATTCATTGAGGAAGAGAGAGAAAATTATTTTTTAAGATGTTGAAGAGGAAAGCTTTTAGGCATTCCTGTTAATGATATTAAACTTGTGATGAAACTTAGGAGGTTTGATTAGACCTAAGTTAAACACAAAATTAAAATTGGGTCATTTTTATGAGGTTTATTTAGACTTGTTTTCCCTAATCCAGCAGGACTTATTTTTTAGTTTTCTAAAAGGAGAATTTATTTAATCCTCCACATGGCAAATAAAATCTTACTTACTAAATTGAGAAGCTAATGGACAGAAATAAAAGTTTGAGGCCAGTTCCTTTGTAGTGAAATGTCAAATTGGAGGGAAAAAATGAAAGATATCGATATCATCTGTCTTGAATGACTAAAAAGAATTAGTAAATACTAAGATGAAATTAGAACCTCTTATATCCTTGCTAAATAAGTATACCTTTTTGAATCTCACTCCACAGAAGTGTTACATGTAATTAATCATATATTATCACTATACAGAAAGCAGAGACATTTTGTGCAGCTAAACCACAAAGCTTCAGCTTTGCAAACTGTTTTATTTGTGGGAAATACCTATGAAGTTAATTTATACAATAATTATTGTCATTTTTAGTGTTAATAGATCCTGGTGTTGTCATGAGACCTTTTGATGGTAACTACTTTTCTCTTATTCTAAGCTCGCTCTTTGCTCCTTCTCTCTTTATCTGTCTCTCTCTTCACTCCTGTTTCTTCTTTTAATCTCTCCTTCTTGCTTTGCTCTTTCCTTAATCTGTTTTGGGTAACTTAAAACTGATGGGTTGTATTTTACTAAACTGGTGCCTGGTGTTTTTAGGGTACTTTAGTGAAATGCTTCTTCTGCTTGGCTGTATGTTACTCCTGTGAACCTTTTGCCAAAATGCCTATTTTCTCACTAAATTGAAATAACTCTCTTGGGAAAAGGACTGTGGCTTTTTGTCTTTATGTGATTTCAAGGTATTAAAGAACTAAAAGACTTTGCAAAAGGTTCAGTGGCGAATTATTTTTGAGCCCTAAATATAAGTAAAATGCCTGGGAAGCTTATGGCTTTGACCCAGGTCTTTACACTGGACAAATCATTGTAATTGAACTTAGATTCAAATACTTTCAAAGGGTGTTTAGAAATCTCTAAGCTTTTGTTAATATTTTGTCAGTTTATAGTTTGGCACTTATTTGCTTTATTGCTGATACTGATCATGGATGTATAGTTCACTGACTACTGATAAAGTACATTGATAAATCATGTTGATATTACTAATTCTAATCTGTTTTAAACCATGTTACTTGATATATATAAAAAGATACTTGAAAATCACTAGACGTAATTCTTTGGTTTGATGTAACTTTGATTTTAGTTTCTCAATGAATCAAATGATAGATTCAGCCACTCCTTTGAACTTTTCTTACAATACATCAATAGATCAGATGAGGACATAGAGATCCAGTCTAATAATGTTAGTAATAATTTGATTGTGAATTCTTTCACCTTTCTCTAGAACTGTTAGTAATTTTTTAGCCTCTTGTTTGGAGGGTAAGCAAGCAGCTTTCCTTGTCTACTGACTTATATAGCTCTGCACAAAAGAGAGTGATGGAAGGTAATTCTTTTCATGGGGTCTTTCTCTTACTACTTAATTTCTAACTACCATCACAACAGCAACAAAGAAGTTTTATGCAAAGTTTTATTTAGGTACTGCTGAAGATATGCACGTGAAGGAAGCACTCAAGAAGACTTCCATTTAAAATTATGTAGTTTTGTTTTAATGGACAGAACACTGATTGTATGTATATTTTATATAATTTCATCAAAATAATAAATATTCAATAATGTTTTAATAAATTTACAGGTGATATTCTGTATGTGGTTTTTATTTGATGAGTAATGACATACATGTCATAAACAGCAATTTAAGGCAAAGCGTCAAGAAAAAAATAGGGTAGTTAGAGAATATTTATAATAAAGCATAAGTACTATAACAACATTTAGCTGTGAACTTAACTGTAAAGTGGCTTTCACAGCCTGAGGTTTTGGTTGAGAACTGAATGTTTTGTTTACTGCATTAGCTAGCTAATCAACAAAACTAGTTTTGCTGCACGCACTACAAAACATCTATGGTTCTGCTTCTTGAGAAAGAATTTGCCTTTGTGGAAGTACCACACATCATAAACAGTGTGATAGCTGCAGTTGATATCCTAGGAGTTTGACATAAATTCAAAACAGTGTATCTGAAGACATTTGCCAATATTTTTTGTGTTGTAGTTAATGAACCATAGAAAAGTATTGTTGGAGGCAAGTAAATTGGGTATTGAGTATGTTTTAACATTCTTAAATGCGTAAAGGCAAAAAGTACATTTCTCACTAAACTGGCAATAAGTAATGCTCTATGCCACGGTGAAGCTCTAAATCTCTTGTTGAGACTAGAGTCATGGAATTTATAAGCTTTGCATTATTTCTGGCTAAGTATTAATATTACGAACTTCACATGCCCTCCATGTCTAATAAAGGAGAGCAATGTTAGGCAACAGAGATAGGTAAGTAAGTGAGCCACTGACTAGTACCTTGCCTGATATTAAGCTAATTGAACATGATAAGAAAAACTACTGGTTGTGACATTAGAAATTTTTGAATGTAATACAAAACAGTGAAACAGCTGGCAAAAGTTAATGATTGTGCTATGAAGGACCATCACATTTCACAGTTGCTTAGGGGGCAGTTATGTGAGAACTGACTAAACATCACAGACTGCTAGCAGGGGGCACTGGAGGCCTTTACATAAGCATAATTTTCTGAAGCCAACAGCACCTCAATAACTAAATCTGTAGCACCATAAAGGTCAGAGATTACCTTGGTAATGGTATTAGAAATAGAAAATTTGAGTGTAGATGTAACAAAATTGAGAATGAGGGGGAAAAGTAATGAAGTGAGAGTTGCATGTTTGAGAAGAGACTGAGAAGGAAAAGGTATGAGCTATGAGGACAGGTAGAAAGAGTGTCAAGATATGGGAAAGAGATAATAAGTTGGACAACCTTGCTTTTGATCACCACAACCTCAATTAGGGTAATAAACAAGACTTGTTCTTCTGACTATACATGTTTCCCCTAGCAGAAGAGGCAGAGAGCACAGTGCTGGCACACCCAGACATCTCAGTAACAGGGTGCTGGTGGCCATGTCAGGTTGGGCAACACTGACATCTATCTAACACTTCCTAAAAGAAGCTGACTGCAGAAATGTAGAGAACGAACTTTGGAAAACATAAAGAAAAACCTGTGATTAGAATGCCCTGTTGGATGGTTACAGGCTTTTCAGAGGGATAGGAAGGCATAAGAGGTGGAGGGGTGTCACTGTGTGTAATAGAAGGGCTAGAATGTATGCAGCTCACAGCTGGCACTGGCACAGTTGAGAGATGCTGGGTAAGAGCTGAGGGACAAACAAGTAAGGTGGATATCATCATGGAATTCTGCTATAGACCTCTCAACCAGGACAATGACACCAAGAAATTATTCTTTGAGGAACTAAGGGACACTTCCAAGTCAACTGCCCTTGTCCTTATGAGGCCCTTCAAGTTGCCAGAACTTAACTGGAAGCATCCCACAGCTGATACAATCTGGACGAGAAGACTCATAAAAAACCTGGATGACAACTTTATGGAACAGGTGGTCCTAATGGACTTGAGTCAGAAAGATGCCCTTCTTGATCCGCTCCTTGTCAACAGAGTAGATCTTGTGAACAAAGTGGAGATTGGTGGCTGTCTTGGCTACAGTGACCACAAACTCATCAAATTTAAAATCTCTGTTGGCAGGAGGAAAAGTGGCAGCAGAACCTCAACTCTGGTTATGTGGAGAGCAGAGTTCAGGCTGCTCAGGGAATTAGTGAGTAAGGTCTCCTGAGAAAATGTTTTTGCAGGTGCTGGGATCCATCAGTGCTGGTCACTTTTCAGTTGTGTCAGGGGAGGTTTAGCTTTAGATACAGAAAAAGGTTCTTCACCCAGAGGGTGGTTGGATGCTGGAACAGGCTTCCCAGGGAAATGGTCACAGTGCCAAGTGTGACAGTGTTCAAGAAGTGTACATTGTGTGATTCTTGGGGATGGTCCTGTGCAAGGGCTAAGGATTGGACTTTGGTGATTGTTGTGGATTACTTCCGACTCACCATATTCTGTGATTCTGTCAAAAAAGCCACAGTATCTCTCAGTTCATAAAAGCATTTTTAATGAATTGGAGGAGTGGGGCTCATGCTCCAAAAACTTCATTAACAGAAATCTGTTGAAAACATAATTAAATAAACATTTAGTAAGAATAGAAAAATACAGCTGGCATTGCATTACAGGACTGGAGTAGATAACCTCTTCAAATTTATTTCAGAGCTTTTTTTTTCATAACTGTACTAATATTCTTACATCATTCTTAACATGATTTACTAAACAGTTATAAAGAAAGATACAGTGTAGCTACTGAGGACCCCGTTCTGTGATGATGTGTATGCAGGTAGGTATTTCATGCCTGTCCACTCATTTCCTTATAAATGTTAGTTCAACTTTTATCCAACATATGTATTTGTAAGGTATGACCTAAAAATTAGTTACAACATTTCAGCATATATTGATTTGTTGAAGTAGAATTTTATTGATTTATCAGCAGGACTATATAAAAGGTGAATTTACTCACATGGGAGTATCAATAGCATGACAGTGAAGAATACATTTGTTTCATTTGTTTTCTGCCTGTAATGTCTCAGCCCTGAAATATCACATATAAATAAAAGTCAAATACAAAAAGTACAGACTTTTTTTTCCTGTCACTGATGTCAGCTTTTTTTTCTGTCTTCTTCTCTATCAATCTGTTATGCAATAAACTTTGTCACTATCTTCACAGAGAGTTCCTGAAATTAAGATTTCTTTTTTCTTGGCATCACTGTAGTTTTGGAGGTATTTCATTCCAGCTTTCTTTCTTCAGACACACTTTAATGAAATGCTGTTAGAGAACAGCTCTTAGTCATGTTAGACTATTTTCTTGTCTAGTCAGTGAAATAATCAGTTAACATCACTGCAAACAAGGAAGAGTATTTTGAAAATGGTCCATTAATTTCCTTTTGAGATAAAAAGCCTGCCAGAAGAATTTCAGAGTGAAATTGAACTCAGTATGATTCCAAAAATATTGTAATGTAGTTTTTAATCAGTTGTTGAAGATCAATAGCAAAAGCACCAGTATACCAGCAGTACCATAAGTTTACAATCTGATGCCTGTGAGAAAAGCTGAAAGCTACAGAAATTAGCTTTTTCCCCCCCCTCACTTCTTTTGCACTAGCTCTTTCAAAACAAATCATCTCTTTAAATGTTTTTTCTAAGGTTTTCTGAACAACTCGCTCTCCCACTGGCTCTTCTCACCATCATGGTGGTAAATTGCTTTCAGATTCTTTCCTAAGTTTTTTCTTTGATTTTTGGTTTCCTTTTGTAAACATATTAGTTTCCTACTTATTTCATAGGGTGCAGATGCCCAGGCCTACCTCTGTCAGGCCCATGCAGGGACTTCTGTGAGGGCTAGCCAGGGCTACCCCATGCCAGACACAGTTTCAGCAGTCTCCAACTCACCCACCATAGGGCATGGCTGAGCCCTGCTGCCAAGGGGGTGGTATCTCAGGGAAAGTGTACTGAAGATGGGTAAAACCCTCTGAGAACTGAGGAAAACAATGAGAGAAAAAGCCCTGCAGACACAGATGGTACAGCCTGGGCCAGAAGATTCGTAAAAAAACCTGGATGACAACTTTATGGAACAGGTCCTAATGGACTTAGAAAGATGCCCTTCTTGATCCGCTCTTGGTCAACAGATGGATCTTGTGAACAGAGTGGAGATTGGTGGCTGTCTTGGCTACAGTTACCACAAACTCATCAAGTTTAAAATCTCTGTTGGCAGGAGGAAAAGTGGCAGCAGAACCTCAACTCTGGTTACGTGGAGAGCAGAGTTCAGGCTGCTCAGGGAAATTAGTGAGTAAGGTCTCCTGAGAAAATGGTTTTGCTGGTGCCCATCAGTGCTGGTCACTTATCAAACATCACATCCTTAAGACACGGGAGCAGGCAATTCCCAAAGGTTGGAAGTCAAGCAGGTGAGGCAGACGGCTGGCTTGGCCAAACAGGGATCTTCTCTTGGAGATAAGGCACAAAAAGGAAGTTGTATGCCTAGTGGAAGCAAGGTCAAGTGACACGGGAAGAGTTCAGAGATGCTACTTGCTGCTGTAGGGAGAAAATTCATGTGGCCAAATCTCGGCTGGAGTGGAAGCTGCCAGAAATGAGGGGGAAAATAAAATGAGCTTTTTCAAATATATTACTAGTAACAGGCATTACATAAATATTATCAGTTTATTACGAGATGTGGATGGTCACCTCACAGTCAGGGACAGAGACAAGGTGTTTAACGCTTTCTTTGCCTCTGTATTCAACACAGATGACCATCCTTTCATGATCTTTTAGATGAATCTTAATTTCATAAAATGTTTAAATAGAAGGAGAGAAAACAGCTCAAAAACAGTAAACTATATGCATATGTTATTTTTCTGTAAAGCTAGATAACTGTATCTCAAAAGGGTAATTTTATTCACAGAACTTTTTAAGGACTTTTCCTCTTTCCTGCTGTGCATTTTACCCTTTTTTACACAGTGGTGATAAATAAACTCATTTTCTTTGATTCTTCTGCCTCTCAGAGTGGCTTTTAAACTTTATAGTTTTCTTTCAATTTCTTCTCTTCCACTCTAACAGAACAAATTTTGTAGGTCATTGAAAATAGTACAAAACAGAAAAAACAGTCACAAAATCCCTCAAATCAGTTTCTAGTTTTAAAATTGTGTCTTGAGAATTTTCAAAAATAAATGATGTATCATGCATGATATATCAGGAAGCTTCATTCAAGTGTTACACTGATATTCTTACGGTGTTGTACAGCCCCTTTGACACTTGTCTCCACACACAAAATACTCAAATACCCAAGTTGCAATGAATTTACTGAAGGGGAAATACCATTCTATTTTTATATTCCAAACTGAAAATTTGCACCAAATTTCTTCTCAATAGAGTAAATCTATAAACAGTGGGTGATCTGCTATTAACTCATACTACAAAATGAGAAATAGGGCTCAGACTCCTTGTCTCTGATAATTTTTTTAAAAAATACTATCTGAAACAGAAAAATCCCTATGGATGACAGCAAAATTAACAAACCCTGATGCATACATGTGGAACAAATTCCTTACATGTCCTTGGAGTCATTATACAGGTTCTCAGTAAAGTGCTTTTTTTTAATCTTGCAATCTAACAATGACTTACACATTCTTTATTCTGTCCTACGGCACAAAAGCCTTTGCTGAATGTGAAAGTTACAGCAGTTTGGGCTGGGGTTTTTTTTTTTTGTGTTTTGGGTTCATTTTTGTGTGTGTGTGTTGGTGCTTCTTTCCCCTGTGGATCTTATAACCTATGCAAGAAATAGAAAATTCAGGCCAGAGATTCCCGCTAAGAAAAATCAAAACACTGTTAGCTTTTTTCATGTTATAATTTATATCCCAGAGTAAGATACCCACAGAACCTACTCTGTTATACTGTTCAGGGCTGTGGATATGCATTTGGGATGTTTATGATACAGTTAAATATACCAAGCTTCTTTGCAATAACATTTTCCTCCTCCCTCCACTGTTATGTGTAGGTCCAAACATCTGTGATAAAACAAGTCTATCCAGAAGACTGAGTATTTAGTTTCTTAACTAATTTATTTATCCTCAAAGACTCATTTGTCCTACATTTGAAAAAGCTTTGCAAGATTTCAGAATGTAAGTATTTTCTCTCTTCTCTGGCGTAGGAAAGGGACTTACAGAGAGAAACAGGAGTAATCTGTATGAAGGGGCTCCATAGAATGGTTAATTCACCTTAATTCTATCAATTTCTTGTTCATCTGGAATCCAGCTGCTGTATAATGGCTTATATAATGACACAAATAAAGAAATAGACAACAAATACTGGTCACAATTTTTTAGCACAGGCCTCTTTGTAAACAACATGCCTCATATGCTTTTTTATGACAGAATCTGTAAATACTTTGACAATAAAAGTGTAATTTGTTGTTCAGAATGAAAAGTAATTGAAATATGAAGCCAGTGGTTAAGAAACATGTCAGTCTGGATTAGGGAAATGCAACCACTGTAGGAGCAGGAGAGCCAGTGCAAATTCAGGTTTCAGAAATGCCTCAGTCATAAACGGTTAGTATTGTGTCAGGGCTTAAAATAGTGATTCATTTGCGAACATTTAAACCTTGGTTTCTCTGCTGAAATAATGAATTAATGATAGTTTTGGTGTTGAGCTTTATGATTTGTGCTGGGAAATGGACTGAGACTACCAATTAATTCAGCATTAATCATTCAAAGATAATTACTTTCACTTGCTACCATGTGGACTGGACTAGAACCAATGTCTTCAAGGATAAAAAGGAGTCTACTCTTTAAACAAATAGCAGAATCAAAGTTCTTGCTCATTATTTTTGTCAGTTTTGGTTTTATCATGCACAAGAAACTGAGGTCAAATGGCAACAATGCATTTTGAAATACAGACATGAACAGATAGAACATTAAGGTGCAAAGTTTTGGTCATTACCAGAACACAGAATACAAGATTCTCCTTTTTAAACTTTTTTTTGTTTTTAGCTTTACCAGTACCTTCATTTTAAGTCCAGACAGATAGATAGCTATTATGTAAGCAGATGGTTAAATTTATTTTACACCATCACAGTCTAGAATGCATTTAATAAATTAGTGTGTCACTTTTTTCCATAATTCATTTAAATAGGTTGCTTAGCCTATTTTTGAATCAGTTTACTTGAATTGGTGCAATACTTGCCAACAAAAAGAGCAAATCAGTGTTTCTAAAGTGCAAAGGAAGCTATGACAGTAAGATTTTCTTGTTTGGTAATCTACAATCCTGAAAAATGCAATAATCAAATATACCATTGTGCATTGTAAAATAAATCGTTAGTTTTACTTTAAAAATTAAGTCCTCATGAATTAATTGATTTTGAACAAAGTTTCATACAAAGAGCACAGAAAAAGTGAATGATATTTGCCTAACACATTTTGTCTTATTGATGTTGAATTGATTAAATGAAAACGTAATTCAAATAAGTAAGTAATAGAAAGTAGTAGAAAATCCTATACAGGAAAAGTCATCAAATTCTGCAGCAATAGCAATTATGTTCCTGAAAAGTTTGTGCTTGAGGAGAGATGTAGAGCTTCCAAGCTCAAATATCATCAACATTGAAATGACCTTTTTTGTCTAACAAATATTCCACTCACAGCGTTATCTCCACACTTACACTGCCCCAGCTTGCTACGGAGGATTGAAGATAGTATTTGTATAAAGAAATGCAGTGCCACCATATGCCCAGCAGGCTTAAAGCTGTTGAAAACTTGGCCTGTGGAATTCATTAGAGTAAAACCTGTTTTAGACCATCCTGAATGAACTGCAGCAATAATAAAACAGCTCTGGTCTCAAGATACAGAAGTGCAATTTTCTCTTTGTTATGAGCTATAATCGGTGAATATATTAGTATTTGCAACTTGCAAGGAAGAGAGATATTGCCTTCTATTATCTTCACAAATATTTGTAACTGCTTTGCCTCCTCTGCTTTCATGAAGGGTATGACATTCAAGTGCCATGGTCTGGAAGGAAAGAAGTGTGATATTGTTCTTAGACAGAAAATTGAATGTTCCACCAGCTAGAAGACTGCAGCCAGGAATCTCTCCCAAGGAAAAAATTAGAGATGCACATTCATTTATCTATGAGAGAATTTTCTATAAAGTGTACCTCTTCTCCATAGGTGGCAAAGAATGCAATTAATTAATTTCTAGCATTAAAATGAAGCAGCATTTATCCAGGAGATTAAAACAAATAGCATGAAGCTTTGATCATTGCCAAAGCTTGCTTCAGTTTATTTTTGAATGATATGCTGCTTTTTCATAAATACACAATCACTAGTAAAAAGCATTATAACATTAAAAATGTTATACAGAAGTGAAAACAAATCTGTTTGCCAAATTGGTTATGCTTGAGGCAAACACGAAGTTTGGATCTTCGTTTATTTGTTCTGATTTTTGATTTTTTAAATAGAGCTGCAATAGTATTCCTTCTGATTTCATTTCCATTTGAGCATTTTCCTGACTGGTTTCTGCAATATACGTTTACATGTAATAACAAAAACCAAAAACAAAACAACAAACAAACAACCCCCTCCACATATCTTTAATAATTGCTTTCATGATTTATGCAACAGGTATTACACTAAAGCAATGTTAAATACATTTAAAAAACATATTTTCCTTCATTACTTTCCTCTGAAAATTGTCAACAATTTTAGGTACCTTTATTACATACTCTCTAGAACATTAGCAAACGTATAAAAACTTACTTTTGTCCAATACTCTGCTGGCAACAGATTTCATGATTATGAAGCAAGCCCAAATCAGAGAAAAACCTAGCCCCAGAGGAACAGGGAAAAATCTCACTCTTCAAAATGTTAAGTTATGCATGCATCTGTTCTGTTCCTTATATTTATGAGGTTAAGGTGGTCAGAATATAACATTTTAAATAAAATATAGCATCATTCATCTGCTCTATGTCCAAGTATGCCCCCACATTCATCTACTGCCAAACTTCAGTCTGTAGAACTTATTCAACAGCAATAAAATAAGCATGAAATGAAATTCAGTTGGTCAGAGCAATCTTTCCCCTGACACATAAACAATCAAGAGCCAGCAGTCCTGTCAGTGCCTTCTTAGCACCCGATGGAAAGAAAACATTGAAGTGAGTGACAAGTAGATATGAAATTACAAACTTCAGGATTTAATCCAAAGAAAATATTTCCTTGGAACTGGCTTTTAAAAAAATTATTTCTTCTTTTTTTTTTTTTTTTTTTTTTTTTTTTTTGAAAAGACAAAGATAGGATAGATCTAAAAGTCTTGTTTCTTGGTTATGATGCTAGATTTGATTTCTTTCTGGAAAACTGACTCGCAGTTTAAAAAGAGAAAGAGGAAAACAAACACATAACAATATTTTATTAAGTATGAAATTCCAGTGTGACACAGATTTATTTTTTTTCCCAAAGATTTCATATCATGAATAGAGTCCAGGATGCAAAATATGGCCTTGACATAAGATGTACTAATCTTCAAAGCTCTTCAACAGGTAGAACTGAAAGACTATTGGATAAGTGTACATGCTAAGTTCTACACTTGCATCTTCCATAAGGATGGTCTGTCATAACATGCATAAACATGGATCTGTGGCCAGGACAAGGCTATGTGTCTTAGAGAGTGAAAATATGGTAAGTGTTTTATAGACTGTGCTGTGGGTGGAACAGTGCTGACAGCGATTGGAGAAGACACCACAGCTCCTCTTCAAACTCTTACGTGGGAATGCTCTAGTCACCTCTTAGCAGGCATATACCATTTTGTAGTAAAATACAGCATTACGGATAAATCCTTTTTACAATCCCTACTTGCTCGTTTCCCTTGCCAGTGGAACCAACAGACCATCTCTCCACAGAGGCTGGTGAGTGGAGAAAAATTAAAAAAACCCCACTCAATAAAAGATAAAAGGTTTAAGAGCCATCACCATAGGTGACATGGGTTATTGATATCTGTAAGAATATGGCAGCATAAAGACACTACCTCTATAGGAGACTCTTGTTTTAGACAAGACTAAGCCCTCAGTTCAGGATTTGGGATTACCTAATTGAAATGTGAAATCACCATAGTGGTTTAACTCAACTGAAATGAAACACATGTTGTTCTGCATGTCAGTTCTGAGCTTGTGACAAGATTGGTTTAAACACAGTTTACAAATTTAGTACTCTAAGACTTTACAGAATAATCTGTGTTTTGAGGGGGCCATGCTTTGGGATAAGATATTTTGAAATAGTTTCTGAAGTGCATAAGTAATCTAGAAGTGTTTTGTAATAATCTCTTACTAATAAATATATTGAAATTGATGGGTATAATTCCATATATATAGAACATAAGTTCACCACTGAGTTCATAAATGATATTCAAGCCAGGTAATCTCTTTTTGAGATAGAGGATGGACTCCATGGCTTTTTGAGGTCATTAACAGCATTCTGATTTTATGCATTAGGACCAAATTGAATTTTTGCTGGCCGTTGGTATCAGAATAACAGCTTAAAGCTTTTCAAAACACAAAGAGTTAAACTAAGAAAAAATAATTTGGTGTAAAAAATCCTTACTGATTAAATAACTTAATAATTTCAAATATAAAAAAATATCTTTAGTTTTTAAATAACAATTACCAGTTTCCAAAAGAAGAGTCATCATCTAACTAGCACACCAACCAATTCTCAACAGTCAGATCACTATTAAGAATAAATTTTACTGGTTTTAATAGCATTGCAGTAAAATTAGTATAACTTCCTGGATATTTGTCTATGAAACACTGCCTTTCACTTGGATATAGAATTACACTACTTGAATGTAGTGTACAATTTAGTTAATGAAAAAAAGTCTAACAAAGAAAGAAAAAAATAAGAATTTTTATTGAAATCTTAATGTATAAAATACTAGAAGTAAGATGAAGAAATTTATATCATAGGTTACTGACAGCACATATGGTCACTGCCACATGTAACTTATAAAAAGCACATGGCGTGACTCCTGGGGATGGTCCCGTGAAGCACTAAGGGTTGGACTTGATGATCCTTGTGGCTCCCTTCCAACTCAACATATTCTGTGATTCTGTGGTAACAGTTCTGGAATGAGCTAAATTTGAGTCCTAATACATTACAGCAATCCTCACAAAAAGAAAAGAAATAAAACTAATATAATAGAAAACAAAATAATCTAGTAAATTTCACATTTGGAAGAAACAAATTCAGTCTCCAACTGAGATGATTTTTTTTTTTTCCTCACACTGTTGCTTTAAGACTATGCAAGAGTGACAGGAACAATTTTGTACCTCCTGCAAACAAAGAAGTTTAGCATTTTCTGAATCAGAACAAGGATTTAACAAATTGGGAATTGCCAGAAGTACTGTGAACACAAGAAGTCACTTCAAGAAACTGGAAGATCTCCCTGAAACATCTTTTAAAAGATAAACTACAATATACCAGATTGCTGGGAGTTTATTGCTGACAGTATTAAAAAATGAAAGACATTGCACTAACTTCAAAGCAGACAATTTTAATTAGTCATTCTGATGCATTAAATTCTTCCTATTGATTCAAAGATTATAATTTTTTTCCATGAGATTATGAAATTTCAGTAATGACTATAATTTAAGCACTGAAAAATGAGTAAGAACAGGTGCTAGCTGTCTTAGGATATTTCATATTGTCACCCATCTTTGTATTCATGGTCTCATTCAATACCAAGCACTTTCAATACATGACCTGTACTTTATAAAAAAAGCCTGCAGATAATTAAGGCTTTTGACCCTCATTGGTCACATTTCAGGATAAATTTTCTTTTTTTTTTGATTAAAAAAAAAAGATGGAAGTTCATGGGACAGTGGGAGTTGTAGGAAATGAAACTGAATAAACTCTGAATGGGTCTGGAGAAAAGTTTAGCATGTATATTTTACTGAATGATCTTTTTATTTTACTGAACTTCAGTTTTCAGCTCCCCCTGCAAAAATTATTCAATAACTAAATTCTCTCAAGAGAAGAGAAGAGAAGGCTTTTGCTCCCAACTTCTTCCTGGGCTTAAACAATCAACCTGTTAGAAACAAAAATGGATTTTCATAAAAATGCAGTTTCTTTTGTGTAGCTTACTTTTTCAGTAGAAGCTCTGAAAAATAATACCAACAAAGTTACAGTCAGAAGTTGGTGGAGGTCTGATGGGAGGTAAATGCAAGTCAAAACCATAAAAAAGCAGGCAGAAACCAAGATAACCGGAGGCCTGTGATCATTTTCTCATTTACCTTTGGATGCAACAAGGCAAGATAAAAATTGTCTTGAAAGTTACAACGCATGGGTCACTCAGCTTAGGAAAGACGCAATATTTCTTTTCAAGCTGGTAGTGAAAGCAAACTGGTTTTGAAATTAGTGTTACCTATTCACCTGAGATCAGAGAAGAGTTACAGGGGATCATCTGAACAATTAACTCATGTACAGCTCCATACAGCTGGGGTGAGGAAACCTATTCTGTGAGTTGGTGGAGATAAGAAGGATGAAGATAAAGATGATGAAGACAATGTCTTTAACATCATGGACAGCATCATTGTGAAAAGATGCCATCAGTTAATGGGTTTTGTGTTGTAAAATTTCACCATTAACATTTTCCAAGACACTATGACATTACTTAGGAAGGGAAATATTTTGAGAATTGTTCCCTCAATTCATCATAATTTTAAATGTTGCCATATACATTTTTATTTCTATGCCCAAACCTGACATTTGTTTCTAAATTGTCTTCAACATAACAATCCATTTGTAAAAGATGAATTATATTTGGATACAAAAAGTCAGATTTTTTTGGTAGGTTTTTTCTTTATTTATTTCCATGAATACTGTTATACTGCCATGATATTTATCATGAGTAAATATAATATTTCTAGGTATGTTTCTATGTATAAGAAGCAGATGGATGGAAAAAACCCAAACAACTGAACAATAAGTATATACACCCCCCACACACACCTATTGTATTTTATGAAGAGTTATCTGATTCAAAATACCGGGTCAACAGCACTACTAATTCTTGGTTTCAAAGTCTGTAAATTTTTATTTACTGTTCTGGTAAACTGTTCCTGTTTGGCTAAGTGTTTCCTTTTCTTTATTTGTCTTCTGAGAAAAGTGTCAGTGGAGAGACTCCACAAGGAATACCAGACCTATGTGTCCTATAATGTCTATCAACCTGCTGTTTGCCAGATGAAGATCAAAATTTTGTCTCATTAACTAGCTTTGATTATCTCAATCATATAGTAAGACATTGTTTTCAAGTTTTTAAAAAAAGTATTGGGAATTCAAAGACTTTTTCCAAAACAGCAGTTATGTCCCATAAGATATAATTATCAAATTGCATTTAAAGCAAGAACAGTGCAGATGCAGACATTTGCTAAAGTATTCCAGCTTAAATACTGAAAGGGTATAATGACAAGCTGCTGTTTAAAGCATTGCTTTCTGTATTCTCTTGTAGAACACACATGATAAGACTGTAATTCAAAAGATATTCTATTTGCATATGTGTAAGCTGTAAAGTTTGTAGGCATGTGGAATTTTTTTGTCAGCAAATTAAAAACCACTGAATAAATAGTACTTCATACATATATATACAGGAGAGTGATTTCTTCTGTTCAAATGTGCATAGGAATTTTATGTATATTTTTGCATTGTACAAAATTAAGGAGAATATTTGCTCTTGTACCTACCTATTCTTGTCAAAATCTAGGAAGAAGCTAACTTTTGTTTCTGGCATTCATTTTGAAGGTTTTTCTATCTGATAGCTCTCATTAAAACTCTCTTAACCCATACAGGAGTACATAAGCAGGAAAAAACACTGTAATTTTAGTAAGTTTTATTGTACTGAAAACAGTTGAGTCTGTCTCATTAAGACCTAATTAAAACCTCAGAACTTCTTTGTCTTATCATTATATTTTGTTGAGAGCTTAAAAGTAAATTGTGATTAAATGAATTAAAAAAGAAAAAAACCCTCAGAAGTTAAAAAGCTTCTTAATTCCCAAGCTTCTACTGTTCATAAATATGCCATATAGTTAACCACATTGTTTACTACTGTTTGTTCAATGAGGAGAAATTACGGCCATCACATAAAGCTCTAGTGTCTTTTACACTTTTTACTGCTTAGTAATCCAAATGACCATCTGCTTACAGGAATATTTTAGTTGACAAACAAATGGAAAAACAAACAAACATGGTTCTAAACACATCCTCTTTTTTCATCAACAACAAGGATAGGCCACATGTAAACTTATCATACTTTGGATTTTTTTGGTAGTCTGTATGAATAAAAGATTCCAGTGTCCTTGCATATTCTTGCAAAAGACTTTTGGATAACAGGACAGAATTTCACCAATTTCATGCTTCTCTAGAAGTACAATTGAACTACACTGATTTACATATATTTGCAACTTTATTAATTAAATTGAATTTGTTCATTGAATTGACCTATGGCAACTGGAGAAGAATTTAACATACTTGCACTAGTTAAGCTTTTGTTCTCAGGAATATGGCAAAATGTTTACAAGATTTTTCTTTAATTTTAGAAGTTATTTCAGTTATGAATCCGTCAATCTTCTTTTGAATCCAAATATCCATGATATTTGAAGATAACAGAGTGATTATCTTTTTATGTTCTGTAAATGCTTCTTTCAAATACTGTCTTTGTCCCTGATATATCACCTTTTACTTCATCTCCTTTGAAGGCTGACTTATGAAGCATAACTTTCAATATTTTAAAATGAAAAATCCAGAACAATTTTATGTGCATCAACAAAACTATACACCAGAACCTCCCTTATTTATTTCTCACACTTCAAAATTAATTACATAAATTAGTGTCTGTCGGAGGAGATGACTACCAGCAATGGAGAAGCTTCCTCAGGGACACAGACCTGTGATGGATGTTGCACTTTGCTGTTACATAGACTGTTAATATGCCTGGGGACAGCCTGCGGCTTGGGAGTTCTGTCCTCTTTCAAGATTTTGTAATGTTATATGTTTTTCCTTTGTTTCACTGTGTGTCCCTGCTGGAATTTTCTATCCCTCATGGCCTGTAACCCATCCCTGATTGGTCCCTGCTTGCAGCAAGATAGCATTTCCTTATATGGTATATACTTACCGTTGTGTTCCCAGTTTTGAAGGGTCTTGCCTTGTACAGCTGAGGCCGACTGAGACCCTTCCCAAAACCTTCCCAGAGTGCTCATGGGGTCAGAACCCAGCGCCCCGACCCTATTTAAGTTGTGTACCAGTTTGAATAAAGCTCTCTCTCTTTGGCTTGCACCTACCTATCTCACTCCTCGGAGTGTGTCCCCTTCTTTCCACCCCCTACCTGTCCCTTCAGGACCGCAAGTGTCTATTAATATTATAGTAAGGAGCTGTGATTATGACTTCCACAGTCATATTCAAAGTAGCATTAATCATTTTCATAGTATAAGCACAGCCACCATAAGAGCTGAATATGGCCATTTTACTCCTTCCCTTCTCTGTCTTCTTTCAGCCATTTTTTATGAGATTGAGTTATCCCAAGTTAGGTTTCTAATTCAGAAACTTACACATGAGTTTATAACATTAAACTTTACCTTTTTCTTTTGCAGACATCAGAATTAAACATACATTGTCAATAACTGATGTATCTCACTGCAAAGTAATAATTAAAAAAAATCTGTGAAGGAACACCTTCAGAAGGCACTTATTTCTCTCTGGTAAATACAGAAGAAGCCAAAAATTATCACGTCAAACTTAGAATAACACAGTTTAATACATGATTTAAGACTGTTGAGTACCCACTATCAGTACCAGGGCAGTGAGTGGTGCACAGAGTAGACAGATCAAAACCAGCTTCCCATGTGTGAGTTACAGGCAAGTCTTCATCTACAGAACACACACAACTGAAAATAAAAAATAAACTAATTAAACCTGCATAATGTAAATTATTTTGGATTTTGACTTACACAAATGGGTTTACTAGCAGCACTTCTTGTATAAAATTGTTGTGCAAACCCATTTATCCTATGAGTAATTATCGGATTATTGTTTTTTCATGCTGATACTAACTACATCTCATTCACTATTTTTGATATGAGGCTGATGGATTTATGTCACTTGGACTTCTTTAACTTTTTGTCTTCCAGAGTAAAATTGTTTATGTCAAGTTTTCAAAATGACATATGAATAGCACAATACAGAAGTTCACAAGATCTTTAAAAAGGAAAAATCCTCATAAAGGCTTTCTTTCAAAAAGAAAACGTTAACAAACAAAAAAAAAATTAAAAAGTACACAAAATTAATTATAATATGAATCTTTAAATGAAAATCTGTAATGTTTTATGATTTCTGCATTTAGCTTCAATAATTGCCAAAAGGAATTGATTACTGTGTGTAATTGAGTTTGAAATGTGGTTTAGTATTTCAAGGAGAGTTGTTTTGTCTGGATCTGTAAGCAAAATCTCTATGTATTTCCTCTTTTTTTTTCTTATTTTTTTTAGAAGGACAGAAAAAACCAGGTTAACTATAAATGTCTTAGAGTAGATTTCAGTCCATGTCTAAGACCCTCGCTATCCCCATCAAGAATTGTTTATATTGATCTAAAGATTACAGATATTGCAATCCATTTTGTTCTTTTAATTCTGCCAACTTTCAATATATTGGGTTTTGTTAGGTTTGTTGCTGTTTACATACAAATATTCTCATAAGCTGCCATCACTGATTCCTTTGCAAAACAAGCAAACGAGTGTTATTTTTAGAAGTTGTACAACAATGTTTTTCATCCTTCCTTGGCATTTCTTCCTCTTCTGGCTTGCACAGAAGAGTGAATGAAACCAGTAAGATCTTCAAGATTGTAGCCACTTAGTGCCATTGGTTTGTAAGCAGTGAAGAATTTGCAAACCGTACAATGCTATTCAGGGAAAAGCCTTTGTTAAGATCTATTCTTAAGAACTAATTATATAAGTGGCTACTATAGAAAGGTAGCTCATTCTGCAAAGAATAGTAATGAGAGGCAGAGTTTATAGTGCTACCTAATTTATCTTACTCGGCTTTTGAAAAATGCAAGTGTAGTAGATTTGTAGAGTAGTGTTTGAGGTAATTTTTACTTGCTGATTATCATTGACTCTCAACTTATCCTTTTTCAATTTTGTACACATATATTTGTCAAATCTGGAAGACATCATAGCAGCTTTTGTTTTGGCATCTACTATAACACTGAAACCAGCCTTTTTTAAGGAAAAATGCTGCCATGTGGAAGTATAGTTTTGGCCTATTACAAAGCAATTTTGTAACTACAGGAGGATTTTTGCACTGTGGGATTCAATTTAAATCAAAATCCAAATTTCCAAATGTCTAATCTTCACCAAGTGAATTTTGTTGCTATCAAATCCTATTAAGTTGCAGATAGAACATAAAAAGTAAATGGTTTCATTGGTCAAAAATTTAATCCTATTGATTCCCTTTGCCCAGTGGCTAGTTTAGGCCTGATTAAATAACCATAATACAAGGAATAACAATGTAAAACCAAATCCCATGTTTTGTTTTGAAAGGTAAGCTGTAATTAGTCAGGATGGAATTATTCATAAATGTTTATCTCTCCTGAATCCTTTTTTTTTTTTTCGGTCAGGCTGCCTTTTTTTTTTTTTCCAATTCAGATGGGAAACATAATTAAGTGTTAGTTAACTGACACTGACTTTCTCCTGTGGCATGCAATCTGTTTCACCTTTCTCAAAAATGTGAATCTCAGTTGATCATCTGCTTATCTGCATTTTCCCAAACTTTTATCTTGAAGTATTGAGAAAAGATTGTTCTGTCTGTCCAAGGTGAATGATAATCTAAAATCTCCTAAATACAAGTTTACAGAGTATTTTAACTGCTACCAGCATGTAGGACACATATACATTCTGTTCCATAAGGCCATTTTTCATTTTCTAGCATTTTAAATTTGTTTTCCAAACACAATTTTATAGTATATTGCTTGCCCACATGACAGGTCATTTTCCAGTCCTAACAAAATCTTTTGCTTCTAATGACATGCTCAATATTACATGAAGATCAGACTATAATCATGTGTCCCTTAAGGCACAGGGGAAAAAAAGTCCATTTGGCTGGAAAATTACATTAATTTTACTAATTATATCAACTCATTGCTTCCAAATTTTTCTGAACAAACTTATCTCATATATACTGTTCCTGGTTATGGCAACACTGTACTTATCTTTTGGTATAAGGGAAACAAGCAGTGTGCTACTTTTCAATTTTGGAAATCCAAAGAAGCCATGAAAAGAAGTACTTAGGAACAAATAAATGAACCGGAAGTTTAATGTCTTTGTAAGAAAGGCATGTAGGTTAGGGGGAAAAGTACATTTGATTAATTAGTAAGTTTTACAGAACTTTCTTTACATGAACAAAGCATGGTTCTGATTTTTTTGTTTTTTCTTTAACACAGTTCCTTTTAGATGTAGACAGGGATGATGAGAAATTATACCATTGTGCCATAGTTCCATTGCTTCCAGGAGGCCAGAACTCAGATTCAAGTCTTCAATAATTTTGAGTGTGTGTGTGTGCATATGTGCACAAAAAGAATAACTATAATTTCAAGTATGAGAGAGGTAAGGTATAATCCTGAGTCCTGAAAGATCTATTTTTATATTCTTTCTAGACTCTATTCAAACTCCAATTAGCCACTGGATGGTTCCATTCCATTTAACTCTAAGACAAAAGCCTACCATAGCTGTCTTGAAGAATCTCTTCTAAAGACCAGTAAATTAAGAACTTATTGGATATTGCTTATTTATTCTATTTTATCAGAGCTCTTGAGTGTATGAGCACAGGATGATACCAAGTGTCCATGAGGATATAACCACCTTGAGTATTGTGTGCAGTTTTTGGTGCCTCAGTATAAGGACATCAAACTGTTGGAGAGTGTACAGATGAGGGTGACCAAGACAGTGAAAGGCCTCAAAGGCAAGACTTACCAGGAGCAGCTGAGGCCACTTCATTTGTTCAGCTTAGAGAAGAACAGGCTGAGGGGAGACCTCATTGCAGTCTACAATTTCCTCAAGGTGGGCCATGGAGGGGAAGGTGCTGATGTCTTCTCTCTGCTGACCAGCAACAGGACATGAGGAAATGGAGTTAAGCTATGTGAGGGGAAGTTCAGATTGGACATTAGGGAAATATTTTTCACTGAAAGGATGGTTGGTCACTGGAACAGGGTCCTCAGTAAGTGGTCATGGCACTAAGACTGTCTGAGTTCAAGTATCTGGATAATACTGTTATATGGGCTAGTTTTAGGTAGTTCTGTGAGGAGCAGAGAGTTAGACTTGATCCTTATGGGTCCCTTCCAACTTGAGATATTCCATGATTCTATGAACTATACATGGTCAGTTACTGATCACTAAAGAAATGTAGGAAAAAAGACCAACTCTATGTTTCTGCAGATATGTATATATCTCATATTCAGAAAAAAAAAAAAAACACACACACAAAAAAAACCAAACGAAAAACAAACAAAAAAACCCTAAAACACCCCAAAAAACAACAACAACAAACCCCCCCTACAAAAAAAAAAACACAAAACACAACCCCAAAACAACAAAAAGCCAAAAAACCCTGACAGGTAGATACAAAAGACAGCTACAACCTCCACACAAACAGGCAAATTGTTTGCATTCAGGAATTCCCTGAGTATTGTCTTCCCCCACTCATCAGCACCACTACTTACATCCCAGTACTCCCTCCACCTCAGTGGAAAGTTAGCTTTGACTTTTCTGATTCTACACACATAACTATGCAAATGAGTCTGCTGGTGAGTTTCTCTGGTTATTTTGGTTAATAGTACATGATTATGCTACTTTATAAAGAATCAAATCTGCTCCCCTTCCACCCTGTGATGGACTGAAATGTTGTTAATGTTTTAACCATTGTCAAAATCATAGGAAGACTTCTAGTCACACTGCAAGGAAGCAACTGCCTGCCTGCAACTACCAAAGCATCCCCATCTCCAAGTTCCTCCCGACTGGAATTTGGAGTGTGATCGGAACTTCCGATAAGCCTATTGTCTAATCATATCAAATCTAAGGAGAAGTAAACAAGGTTCATCAAGTGGTAGAGGAGAAGGGTTTTGGGTGAAATCTCTCCACACGAAAGAGAAGGAAAGAAGAAAGACCATATACACACTGAACATTCACAGTCAGAGGCATCTGAGAAGGGGTCATAAACCATCAAAGACCCCCAAAGCACCCTCCCGACACCTTCCTGAGGTCTTCTACCTCCAGAGGACTGCACATGATTCAAGTGATGCAACAAACCCAGAGCCTGCTGCAAGAGACTGCAAAGCTTCCCCCTCACCCAAGGAGGTGCCTGGGCATCTCCTGAGCATACATTAATCTGTTGGACTTTATGTTTTGCAGGACCCTCACCACCAAGAAGACCAGAAGAAGATCCATGTATGCCACCAGGTTCCATGGAGTAGTGATATATCCTCTATTTTAATCTCTCTCTGTCACTTTCTTTCTTCCTTCCTCTCCTTTTTCCTATTTATTTCTGTCTCTCTCTGCCTCAGATTTACTGCTAAATAAAATGCATACTATTGACTTTGGTGTATGGTCTCGTTTGTCCCTTAATTCAGGCAGAGGGATTTCTAATAACATTATTTACTAGATCATAACCCATATCTCCCCTTCCCCCACCGCCAAAAAAACAAAAAAAAAAGGCAAAAAAAAAAAAGCAAGGTTTAAAAATGTTACTAAACTCTAAGAATTTAAAACCTTCATACCCTTAACTCTGAAATGTTATACTTCAAATATTTTTCCTAAGCTACCTTCAGTAACTGTCTTGTAAGAAAATAACAAATGTCTAGTTACTTATCACTTGCTTTATATATCAAGCAAGCATAATAAGAAATGAAAACACATTTAAAGCAAACAAAATATCAACAAAAAATAATGCCAAACAATAACATAGTTAATGTAGCAATAAGAATGTACCTCAGTGGTATTTATAGCAGACATTTATTTGTAAAAGCAATTTACATCTATGGTTGGAAACTAAAGTCATGGTACTAAAAAGAAATATATTATGCAAGGTATTGTAAAAAACAAAGGCTAAGAATGATAAAAAAGCATTTGTAATATTGTATCACAGATATTTCCAGCATTTTGTATTGTCTCCAGGAGGATACTGAACTTTGAATTATTAAGCTTTTCAAAGCACAGGATCTGCCTTTCTGTAATTTGTACAGCATCTGGTTTAATAAGTCTGATCATGAGTAAGACCTATAAATGCCACCAGGATAAAGTACTGGCTAAATTTTAACTTCAGCACCTGTCCTGTAATATATTGTTCATGATCTGATCTGATAATGAAGATTAAAATCCTTTTATTCTGCTTGAATGTGAAAAACCTGAAACTTGAATCAGACATATTGTAAGCAATCTTGAGCACCTGAAATTCTCACTGATCACAGCACTTGTTCTGATAAAAATCAGAGTCAAATCCCTATTCAGCTGAGGTTAATGAAGGTTTTGTCACTGAGTGCTGTGTTATCAGAATTTGTTCCATAATATAAATTGACACAGTAGTTCAGTTTAAGAAAAAATACTTCTCAAGTGTGTGGGAAATAGGAGCTCATGTAATAGAGCTCCGCATAACACATCTAGTTTTACTTTATTCAGCCTAATGATTTCCATTATCTCTTTAGTTGATAGAATCCATTTCAGAAACCAATAATCTCTTGAAATCCACTGAGCCACAAATTAGTCATTAGAGAAAATTTTCAGAGATCATTACCTTTTCCATAGATTTTAGCTTTTCATTTACTAAATACCCATGTCTAGTGTTGTTCATAAGAAAGGGAGGCTTAATTATTCAGTTCCAAAAGAAAGATTCTAGTATTACTCAAGCTATTTGCCTGTTTATCATTAGCACCAATGTAATTTTACTAAAGGTCAACTCTGTATCACTCTTAACCTTGAATTTATGACCTTGTATACTATTAGGTTGTAATAAAAAAACAAATGCCATGAACACTACACTGTATGCCACTTTAATGAGCTAACGTTTTCTATAGGAGGAATTTATTGTTTTTCTAAACCAGTAAAATACTCCCTGTCACACACACACAAATAGAAGCATAATTTCCAACACAGAAGGGAGAGTAAGAAGTGCAGTTCCATTCTTTCATTGTCTTGGTTTGGGTTGTTATGTTATTTTAATTAAGTTATACCTAAAGAGTCCAGGTTCCTTGACTGGAAAGTTGTGCTGAGAGCAATAGAATTCTGGCTTGGTTCAGAGAATGTTCAGTCTACAACAGGAAATAAGAAGATGGCAGAAATCTGAAATATTTCAGGGAAAACCTCATCAAAACAATTTTAAAGCAGGCAAATGCAACAGAATTTAAAAATACTCTAGGGGATTCCAGTCTTGACATAATAACTAGTATTAAGCAACACTCTTCTGCATAAGTCTGAATACACCTAAATTACTTATCAAATTATAAGCATCTGATACATAATGCACCAGGTTTCCCGTACTTGCATCACTAAATATTTCTTCCTTCTCAATAAAGCACACAAAAGTTTTGCTAAATAAATTTATTCTTACTATAAGCAAAAAAGTAATAGCAGTGACAGCTGTGCAATCAATTGTAATGATTTTTGTGCCATGACTACATCGTTGCATTGTTTACTGTATGCTTATACTGCCTATATTGGCAATTAGTTTCTGAGAAAAGGTACGGAGTAACAGGGAGTTGAAAATTTGTAAGGCCAACTCTGCAAATTATATAAGGGCAACACAGAGCACTTTGGTTTAAAAACTTAGTGTGGTCCTTCACTGAACCTGAAAGGTTTTGGATAGATTTAGTCCTTAATAAATAGTAAGAATGAAGCTGTGGCAATGTTTGACAGTCTTTTGAAGAGAAGTCAAGTGGTTAAGGAGGAGAATTTTAGAGCTTGTGAGGAAATGTGCCTAACATNGATTTTTCTCCTTTTGATCATTCTGTGTTTGCACTCAATATTTGGTTTTAAGAACAGGTTTCTGCCTTTTCAAATGAAAGACAAAAATATTTTTAATTAATGGTATCTCACAAGAAAACAGGTAGTAGACTGGATACAGGGCCTATAATTTATTGTATGAGCAGAGGATTTGGTTATGTCTCTCTATCAGCATTACGCAGTGCTAACTCAGGTCACAGCTCAAATGGATTAATTTAGGAAACTAAGGAAAATATCAGAGGTACTGTCAATTCTGTCAGCTCCATGGCAATACCTCTTTTTACATAGTTATGCAATATCTCAAAAATTATTATTTGTCAGATATACAACATTAATTTTTAAGCTATGGTGACTAAAACTTGAAACATGAGTTTTAATTTTGAGAAATATTATAAATCTACATTTCATTTTGACTTGAACAGGTTCTCAGAAAAGAGAAAACAAGAGGTGTCATATGAGAGATTCAGACTGAAGAATTACTAAAGGAATCCTGGAAGTATTTTTCTCAGTTTTCCTACTTGTAACAGACAGAAACCACAGAGACAAGGGAATATTGATAATAATAATAATAACAATATAATAATGGAGGGGGAAATAGCTTCATATTTTGAGACTGTTTAGTTTTTCATCTACTGTCATTAGGATTAGCAGTCTTAAAACAAATAAACAAACAAAAAAAAAACAAACAAACCCCATCCTGAGTATCTATTTATTTAATTTAAACAGAAGCCCTGTTTATTTGTATACTTCTCCATCTGCTTCAAGTCAATAAATAAACCAAGTTTCATAGATTTCTCATCTAATCTATTGAAGAGTCTTTTTCACTGAGATTATAAATGTGTGTCTGTTATCTTTGTAAATTTGCATGAATCACATTTACATGATAAGCTGTGTTCTACTGATAAGTCAACAGCCCTCCAGATTTTCCAAATCTTATCAAAGTTGTCTCAGAAACTGAATCTCATAACTAAAAAAAAAAAAAGAGGGGGCGAAGCAAGAAGAGACAACTTACTGACATTATGCACCTGGTGCTATATATCATTCTTACTATGTCTAATGTTGGAGGAGAGAAGAGAGATTAGCTGTGGAATGCAGCACAGATCTGTGACTGCCTGAGGTATGAGAACTGTTTGCTATGTTTGTATGGACTCTTGGTATGTTTAAGACTGTTTGTAGTTGAAGTCTGTACNAAAACCACAGTCTAATACATGCATTTTGTTTTACAGTAGGTCTTCTTCCTCTTTGCTTGTCTGTCAGCATTGTCCAGGTATGCCTCTTAATTTCACAAGGAAAAAATATCTTTATATCCTAACCAATCATTAATGACCAGTAGAAGTGGAAAAGACTAAAACTTCACAAATAGGTTTTGTTTCAAGAAAAGAAAAAGCTCTAACTCCACACAAAAATCTGTAGCAGTCATTTGACAACAGGATACAATGTTTTTTTACAACAGCTCCAAAATCTTGCCTCAGAATTATGGCTTTTCCTAGAGCCTCTTCAGGATTTAAGATCAAGGAAAAATGTTCCTACCTTGAGAGACTCATCCTTGCCCTGTTTGCTTTAAAAGGACACAGATTTGGAATTCTACATACATGCCTATGCCACAAGACACAGGGAAAAGTGCTGCACTGTACGAGGTGATAAAGTGTTAAAAATTGTGTCCTTCCCATCCTCTGCTAAATCTGTCCTTCAGCCCTGGCTCGTGGTGCCTCTAGCAAATACTTGGTCATGCAAGTTGCCATTATACCAGCTAATACATGTGTTCTGTTCTCATAATGACATATGTAAAAGGAGAGCAGTTAAAGGAAGCGTGGATAGATACGGCTTGTTCATGTGGTAGCTTGATGACTTGATGTCACCAAACATCAGCTGACTAAGCATTCACCAACAATGAGCAAGAAGAGTTCCCAGGTAGGTGGGTGGTGAATCTCCAGATACGAAGGCAGAAAGATAGTTCCCAAAAATATGTAAACAAATCTAATTTCAGAAATACCTTTTTATTTCCATTGGCCACTGCTGGGCATTAGATTACATAACTATGTCCCAACCACTCAAGAAAGTTGATATGAATCCCACCTGACTGTGAAGGGTCATTGCTACTGTTGGGTGGCTGATATTTGAAAGAATGCTTCAGGGAAAATCATAAGGGCAAAGCTGTTAAACCACATCAGTCATTCAATTTAAATTAGAGATATCTGTGTTGGTCTGGAAATATTCCTCATATAACCAGTTTCTTACTGCTGCCTTTTTTTTTTTTTAATAGACTTTGAATTCTTACTATATAGTTTAGTCTTTTTACATCACTTAAGGAACTTACTTCAGAAACTAAATGTTTGATTTGAATTTATGAAACATGTTTTTTCTGGCAGTTCACCTTTTGGGGACACACACTAAAATCCATAAAGTGCAAAGGATTCTGAATTAGTGTTCTGTATGGACAAAGCAGTGAAAAACATGATGCTACGAAATGGCAATTTAGAGAAGTAAAACTATTAGAGTAACTCAAAATACTTGCTGTGGTTACAATTTTAATACTTGCAAAGTTATCCCGGTAGTTTGTTGTTTAAGAATTCATCTAGTTCTCCTAAAGTGGTAAATATGGCAGTAGTTGAATAAGAATTCTTGAATAAAAATAGAAGAGCTACTTTCCCTAAACAATTCAATCCCTTGGAGAAAAATTGTCTTGATCAAACTAATCATGCAAGATAAAGCTGGAAGGAATATTATATGTTTGGTTGTTGCTTGTTTTTCTGTTACATCTGCTCTGTAGGGAGTCATCCTGTATGATTTATACACTTCAGAACTTGAGGCTATTCACTTCAATGGACAAAGCATTGACTGGTCAGTGACAAGGTGCTAGGAACTATACGACTAAAATGATCATGTTAAAAATAAAAAATGGGAAGTGCAGCGTTTAAACCTTTCATCTAATTTATATCACTAATCTGATGCTCAGCAGTCATGACAAACTTGCAGGCAAGAAGGAATGGAAGCTCCTTTTAACTAGCTTTGCTTCCCAATAAACCCTGATATTGAATAACTATTTCAAGTTATTTTATTACCATTCAGAGATGTCTGTCTTTCTCTGCTGAATATAGAAAAAGTTCAGATGACTAACCTGAGTTAGCTAAATTAAGGGAAATTAATTCCACTATGACTGCACTGAATTTGGATCAAAATGTATTTGCTCTCAGCTATGTCTGTGTGTTAGAAGGTAATAACTCACCAACTCAGATAGAATCTTTGAAGGAAAGAAATATAAGTAAGTCTATAATTTAAATTTTTTTTCTAAGAATCGCTCACAGCAGAGTTGTACACTGTAGTAAGGACTCATATTTACAGGTGGAAAACTCTCACTCCCATTTCAGTACTTACTAAACTCTATGTAAGCCATATGATGAACTTCTATACTCCCACATATTCTCTTAGAGATGGATACAAAGACATAGATATATATAAAATGAGGGAGTTTGATGTTTGATTATTACCTAGAAAAGCCCAGAATAACTTCAGAAGGTGTGTATTCTTGCTCTTTTAGGCAAATAGAATTTAATTTACTATTTACTGAACTCACTGAGCTTAGCTGATGCTTTAATTTACACAACTTTCAAATGGAACATTTGAGTGTATCTTCCACAATTCCTTTGATTAGGTTGAAATGTTATGTTTTCAGAGTATTAAATAGCCTCTTTTATTTTCCTTTGCCAGTGCACACATGTGCATGAATATATTAACACTCACATTTCACTCCCAAAAAATTAATAGAGAATATTTAAAAACCAAAGAAGCAAAAAAACCCAAGAAACAAACAAGCAAAAAAAAAAACCAAACAAACAAAAAACAAAAACAAAACAAAACAAAAAAAAAAAACAAAAACAAAAAAACCACAAACCCAAATGTAATTTTTTTTAGAATGTCTTGATTTAAAGATGATGTCTGCCAAGGAAGGCATGAGCATTCCTGGAATAGATAGAAGACTCCTCCCTCCAAATTATTATAACTTCAAAAATTAAGAGGTTTTCAGGAAAATACGTAGATATAAGAATAACAGCTATTTACTAAAAAAATGTATAATGAAACAGAACAAACAACAACACCGTAACAGAAACTTTGATCCAGAAAATACTACTTCCCCTTTCGGTGCAGTTACACCCAGAGAGACAAAGGTGTGTGCCCGGGAGACAAAGGCTGCAGTGACTGACTCACAGCCGGCAGGGGCGCCTTGCACACCTCCGGAGGGGACAGGGGAGCCGAGAGCACGGTGCTGAGTCCCAGGGCTCACGTGGGCTCAGTGGTGGCAGAGACAGTCTGGAACCTTCCTGTGGACAGTGCAAGGACCCTCTCCCCTTTTCGTGGAGTGGGGAGGGGGTGGTGTTGGAAGCTCCTCTGTGGATGGTGCTGGCCCCCAGTGAGTTCTGGTGGTGATGGCAGTCCACAGGGTAGGCAGCATGGGAGGTGCAGGGTCGAGGGGTAAGCTGAGACCCACTTGGAGCTGCTGCAAGCCCCAGCAANTTTGTGTGGTATATCTTCAACTTATTAAAAATTAATCACAGGGTATTTGAACTGTTTTATAAAACAAAAGGCAAAAAGAAATAAAAGACAACTAAACTCAGGAATATCTATCGTTTTGGTCTGGGCAAGCCACCTGGGAGATTACCATGTTTGTTACGACCTGTAATTGCATTTAAAAAAAAGGCATTGCTATTATCCATCATGACACTTAACAAAGAGTATTTGCTAGCAAAAATATTTACTCTTCACAACCGAGTTTACCAATTTCAATTAACTTTGGTACACTCCCGTGGTTTAAGTGAGAAGTCTTTGCTCTTCCATTGAAGCAGCTATTCACCCTATGAGGAACTGGAGACAAAGCAACTCATTTGTCACTGTCCCTACACCTTCATTTAAATAATAAAATTCCCATAGGTTGNCCCTCTCCCCTTTTCGTGGAGTGGGGAGGGGGTGGTGTTGGAAGCTCCTCTGTGGATGGTGCTGGCCCCCAGTGAGTTCTGGTGGTGATGGCAGTCCACAGGGGAGGCAGCATGGTAGGTGCAGGGTCGAGGGGTAAGCTGAGTCCCACTTGGAGCTGCTGCACGCCCCAGCAAGGCAGCAGCTGAGTGCCAAAGCTGATGGGACCAGCAGAGATGGACATGGAGAAACCTCTCCACACTGCTGTCTGAGAAAGAGAAGTGAGCAAATCCTGCCTAAGTCCAAAACTCACCGCACGTGCTCCCCACACCCTCTCTGGGCTAAACGGGAAATGGGGCTTTTCCTCAAGCAACTCAGTAGGTATTTGAGAGCTACTTGCTACTCTTTTGTGTGGCTTAATTGCTGGCTATCTACCTCAGGGAGCCCTGCTCCAGCAGGCAACAAAAAACCCAGTGAGCCACTGACTCCCACTCCCAGCCTGGCCATGGTAATGGGGAAACTTCACTGAGAAGCCTTAACCCATAACAAAGAATCATAGAGATTATTAGTTAGGTTTATTCCTATGTTTTAT
>VXBX01009000.1:8591-79273 GCA_013400415.1 Scytalopus superciliaris
CCGGAGCCCCTCGGCCCCCGGGGGCCATGGACGGGTGTGGTGGGGAGGGACAGTAAAGCTCAGCCAGTTCCACCCCCCTGTCACGGGCAGGGACACCTTCCATTATCCCAGGCTGCTCCAAGCCCCGTCCAACTTGGCCTTGGACACCTCAAGGGATGGGGCAGCCACAGCTGCGCTGGGCAGCCTGTGCCAGGGCCTGCCCACCCTCACAGGGAAGGATTCCTTCCCAATATCGCATCTAACCCTGCCCTCTGTCAGTGGGAAGTCATTCCCCCTTGTCCTGTCCCTCCAGGCCCTTGTCCAAAGTCCCTCTACATCCTTCCTGTAAGCTCCCTTAGGATGCTTCTGGGACAATCTGTGTATTTGGGAAAGGACTGGCATTTCAGCCAGCTGCTGTTCCCTGTAAACAAATCCCTGTTGCTCTGTTTGACCACCATAATTTGTAAATGGAAATACAAAGCAGTTGTGTATTGAGTTCTTTGCCTGCTGGATTTTAGAGGGAGTATTAGAACATTGAAAGAAAGGTTGTATGAGTAACCTTAATTATCTGAGTAATCTGCACCTCCTTGGGAAAAGATACTGTTCTGCAAGCCCTTCTCCACTTGGGCACTTAAAATAAGTGTCACACAAATGAGCCAGCAATGTCATGGTGATTCCCAGGCTGCAGCAGGGAAGTGTGATGGGTGTTTCTGGGTCAGGAGAGATCCCTAGAGCCTTGTGTGAATATCCAGCCTCAGGCTGAGGGGTTTGGTCACTTCCCTCTGATGGATGGAGCAGGTTGGTGCCTCTTTGTGATCTGAACAGGTCACAGTGCTGTGCTGGGACTGAACTCTGCTAAGACAAGGAGTTCTAAATTTTCCTTCTTTATATTTCCACAGTTAAATATTTTGGAGACATTCACTGAAGCCTCTGTGGTCAGATTTGAGAATGATTAGTGGCCAGAAAACGTTTAGGGCAGAGGATGTATTTGATTGTGTGGTACCATCTAATGGGTCTTTTAAAGAAAGAATGAAGGATTTGCTGTGATGTATTTACTGAAATAAGCTTTGCTTTATCTGGAGGTGTTTGAAATGCAGCTCTGTGTGTGTCCTAACATGGTATTGTGCTTTGCAGGCACTATGGAGGCTACGAGTACCCTCAGCAGGCTGGGTTTGTCCCTCCTGACATGATGCAGCAGCAGCAGCCCTACACGGGGCAGATCTACCAGCCAACACAGACCTACACTCCTGCTTCAGCACAGTCTTTTTATGGAAGTAATTTTGAGGATGAGCCACCACTGTTAGAAGGTATAACTTCATGTTATGGACCAAATCCAAAACTCTTCCCAGTTTGGGGAGAAGCTGGTAGCAGTGTGTGGATTGCCTGCTCCTGGGAGTGCTCAGTGGATTTGAAATTCTCATTGATTTTATTTTTTTGACCTGTATTTTGGTGTATGAAATACCTGTTATTGTGTGAACTTCTGCAGTTTTAAATTGTTGCTTTATTGCTTCACACCAGCTGCTCTGGGCAGATTTAATCAATTAACTAGAAAACCTGACTGCATGAAAAAGCACTTAATAGTTCTTTTATTGCAAATAATACTTGTAACTGCCCATTTTTTCTAAAATAAATGGCTGCAGGTACTTTCAGTTGATTCTTGGCTAGAACTGGAATGTTTCATTTCCAATAAGGAATGCCAAACACTGCAGAAATGCCTGTGTGGAATACAGCCTGTGCAGAGTGCCAGAGCAGATATTCATTTACTGTCCTGATTGATAGAATCAGTTTCCAGCCTATATCCATTATTTTTCAATTTCAAACAATTGAATAAACCCTTACTGTTGCTGGGTAGAGAGGCAGGTGTCCATCACACCTGTCACCTGTACCCAGTCACAATACCTTCCACCCTCTGGGCTTTTGTTTTTTTAATTATAACTTTTACTTATTTTTTTACTAATATTCAAAGGATTATTTACATAGATGCTTTCTAGAGCAGTGGGCAAGATGTAACTGCATCTTAACTGGGGCGTGGGGCACAGCTCTGGTCAGAGTGGATGGTGGGAGACTGGAAATCAAACTCAGCTGGAGGGAACTTGGAAACTTCTTGTCACTAGATGCTGTTCAAAGGGGTGAGGGTTTTTTTTTCAGTGGGCTCATTGGCTGGTTTGTGAAATAGAAATCCCCCAAAGATAACTAACTATAGAGAAATTCCTTTGAATTAGAAATCCTTGAGGCAGCAGTTGTTGTAGGCTTGGGGAAGCTGCGTGGTCTGTGCTGGTATTCTGTGGTGCACCTGCTTTTGGTACAGCAACAGGGAACAGGGCTGAAGGAACCTCTGGGCTGGCCCAGAACACTGTTTATGCTCTTACCTGGTCCTTCAGAAACCACCTGGGCACTTCCCAGCATTTGAGATCAGGAATGTGTGGAGGCAACATGAGAAAAGATGGGATCACTCAATTCTCTGCTCACCATCCACTGGCTCTGGAGGAGATGGAAGACTGGAGAGGCAGGGAAAACTCAGAGCTGAGCACATGGGGGCAAGAGGAAAGGAAGGAATTAAATCAGTGTGCATCATTCTTTTCTCTTGTAGAACTGGGGATCAATTTTGACCACATCTGGCAGAAGACACTGACAGTGCTGCACCCCCTGAAAGTGGCCGACGGGAGCATCATGAACGAGACGGATTTGGCCGGACCCATGGTCTTCTGCTTGGCTTTTGGAGCCACATTACTGCTGGTGAGATACTGCCTGCAAAACATGACTGTGTGTCCATTTATGTTCTTGGAAACACTGGGAAAAGAGCCATGTTACCTGTAGGTTTATTGGAAGTGACTTCTTGGTGTGGAGGCCTAAAAAGCATGTGCTGGCCAAGGATTTCTTAGAAAAAGGACCCCCAAAGATCATCAAAGTCCAGCTCCTGGCCAGGACAGGACAAAAATTTGTAGCTATATGGAAGAGGCACTGGGGCCTCACACACTCAATAAGTACTGACACATGAGGTGTGACTTTCAGTGTCAAGTTGCTCTGGTAAAACACTTCTGGAAAAAAACCTGCTTTCACATTGTTTATTCTGCTTAATAGGTCAGTCAGTGGTGAAGCCAATTGAGCTTAATTGGAATAACATGTTTTAATACCTCAATGATGAGATGACAGAGGAGCAGCAAACCGTTTTCCTTGGCATTGAAAGCTTCAGGGTTTTTAATCAGTTTTTATCTTTGAATGCTTTAGGCACTGCTTTTAATTTCTGCCTAAAATTTCACATTGCTGTGACAGAACACGTTTTGGTACCGAGGGGACTTCAAACCTACTTTAATAAGTAACCTTTTTTGTGGAAACTAGGTCAGTCAAATTAATTAATATGTTTATAATAGATAGGCATGAATTTTTTTTTTCCTTGAGAAATTACTAGTTTCTCCTGTGTGCTTTCTTAAAAAAATCCATGGAATGTAGTGAAAGGAAGTCAGCTGAACATGGCACAGGTTGAAGCAGGTGCGATTGTTTCCTGCAGTGCTTGAGGGAAAGGAGAGAGGGGTTTTAAGTACATTTTTTTTAAAGTTGTTGTGGGGGGACACCCTGGAAGCTGCACCCTGGGCTCTGCATGTCCCCATGTCCTGTTGGGTGTGCCTTGGGGCAGGGAACCATCCATTTTTTCCTAGGAAAAGCATTGAAGTAACCCAGATGTGTTTTTTGCCTGCTTGTTAACAAGGGAAATTTGATTTTTGACTTTTTAAAATCTATCTGAATTAATCCTGAGTTCACACCCAGTGCTTTGCAGCTCAGCTTCAGCCATTCCTGGGAATTTTTAATAGTTTGCTTTGTGCCATAACTTTGTTCAATCTGCCACAAATTAAAGGACTTCAGCTCTGGGTTTGTCAGAAAGTTCCTCAGTCACATTATTTTTGATCTTTATGTACTAGTTCTGTAAACATTATTATTGCAAGTAATCATGAGCTGTTACTGATTAAACCTAAAGAGTTCATAGGCTGAGATCAGAGACTAACAATTTGATAAAAATCTGTTCATTAAGATCCATAGAGTCAGGAGAAATTTCAGCCTCCTGGGTGTCTGGAGTGTGCAGGTCTCCTGGGGCTCAGGTGGGGGAGGTACTGCCTTTGGGATGTGGGGTGTGAGGGGGAATGAAGATACCTGTAACCATCCCTTCTTGTCCCTGGGGAGGAGAACAGACTTTTATCCCTCCCATAACTAACACATATCCCTCTGCTTGGCTTCCAGGCTGGGAAAATCCAGTTTGGTTATGTGTATGGGATCAGTGCAATCGGCTGTGTGGGGATGTTTTGCCTCCTGAACCTGATGAGCATGACTGGGGTCTCCTTTGGCTGCGTGGCCAGTGTCCTGGGATACTGCCTGCTTCCCATGATCCTGCTCTCCTCTTTTGCAATTGTATTTTCACTACAGTAAGTACTTATACTCTATGATTTGATAACAGATTCCTCTTCTGAAATTGTGAAGGAAGTTATTAAAAGGAATTTTCATATGCAGTGATAAAGCTGTGTATAATTTGAATATGACAAGAGTTTTTAGTAAGTATAAAAGCGTAATTATCAATAGTTTTCAAGTATTTACTGGCAGAAAAGTGGGTGTATACTGGTTTTATCTCATAGTCAATTGACAGCTTTCGAATAAATAGACTCCAAGAATAATCTCAGGTTAGTTTTCAGCCAGATCTGAATCTGACAGATCTCAGTACCTGTAAAGTCTAAAAACAAATACTACTTAATATGCAAATTAGAATTTTACAAACAGAAGAAAATTAGTGTGGTTCCTCACAACTATGAAATTAGGGACTGAAAAGAAACAGCTTGCTACAATTACTTCACTCACTGCTTTTATGTTTCATACGCACAAAGTTAATTTTGAGGGGGTTTTATCTGTGGTAGTTGAGTAAAATTTTTCTGGACTAGTTTGGGTTGGAAAGGACCTTAAAGCTCAGCCAGTTCCACCCCTCTGCCATGTGCAGGGACACCTTCCACTAGACCAGGTTGCTCCAAGCCCTGTCCTACCTGGCCTTGGACACTTCCAGGGATGGACAGTCCACAATCTTTCTGGGCAACCTATGCCAATGCTTTACCAGTGATTTTACTGGGACTATTTCATTTAATGTCAGATATAAAAGCTAAAATTCATCATAGAATCTGTGCAAGGTGTTGGATGAGTCCGGGTGTGACTCCTGTAAGTGTATATACACAAGGTTTACATGAATTCTCTTTTCTGTATTTCCAGGGGAATGATGGGGATTATTCTCACGGCTGGAATTATTGGCTGGTGCAGCTTTTCTGCTTCCAAGATCTTTATCTCTGCCTTAGCCATGGATGGACAACAGCTCCTCGTAGCCTATCCCTGCGCGTTGTTGTACGGAGTCTTCGCCCTCATTTCGGTGTTTTGAACAGACTGTCCAAACTGGGGGACTCCAGTGGGCCAAAAGGAAAATCCCAACTTGGAACATGGAATTGGACCAGAAACAGCTGCAAACAACTCTCTCGTGTTGCTATCATGAAACTTAGACCCGTTTGAATCACCTGGAACAATGGAAAAATGTCTTGTGTTCACTTTTTTAGGACTTTGAATACTGTTTTCAAATGACCTGGAGTGTCCAGAGCTTTAATACGTGTTCACTCTTATCAAGTTCCTGTGATTTCTTTCCCATTCCTAGATCTTTAGAAAAAGTAACTTTTGGTTGTTTATTTGAGGGTTGTGATTTTTGTTTGTTTGTTTTGTTTTTTAGGGGAGGGAGAAGGTTTGCAGTTATAAATTGGTAGATTTTTATCCAAAACAGTTAATGGAGCTGCCATGGATCTGGGGGGCTCTGGATAAATCTGCAGTAATGAGGAACCTGTTTCCCAACCCCTCTTACCAAAAGCAAAATGCACAAATGAACAAAAGGAATTAGAGTATTTCCTGTATCTTAACCAGTATCCTCTTAAGCTCTTTGGTCTCAATTATTTCCTGTGAGAGTATTTCAGGATTTAAGATACTTAAATTATGAATTAGAAAACAGATGCTTAAAAGTGAAAGGGATCTGTAATTCTGTCACACTTGAAACATGACCACATTTGGGTGTCTAAGTAGCTTTATGTTAACTTGGATTTCTGAAGAGGACTTCGACAGAGGTTCTTTCTTTCATGGTGCACATAACTGGTAGATGAAGAGGAATCTCTCTTGCAGTACTTCCAAGGAAAATACCATTTTGAAAACGTTATGCTTGTCAGTATTGTAGTTACTGTAAAATAATTTAAGGCATATTGATTAAATTTTCCTTAAATTTTGAAAAAGGTGTTTGATTTTTCCTAATCTTTCTTTTTTAATGTTCAGTTACTAAAATAGGAACTTCCATATCAAAGCAAAATCATTATTAAAATTGAGCTCAGAGAGTGGATTTGGTATTTGTTTCAGTCACAAATAGTTAATGAAAAGTATAACCTGGTTTGGGGAGTTAATCACAAGAATCTTACAAGTGTGAGAAGTGGGAAAGCAGAAGTGATTGTTCTTCACAGAAGCACTTGGTAATTTGTAAAATAAGCAAGAACAGGCTACAGACACGTTTTATTTTCATACAGGAAAGGTTGCTTACATACATAATAATTCCATTCCCCCACCTTGGAAATGAAAAAATTCTGCCAAAGTACTAGATTACAACTCCCATTTTTTCAGCAATTTAACCCAAAGGATTTAATGTCATTGCAGTGATCCAGGTGACAATCTGGTGCCCTATCCTGTCCATGGAATGAGCTATTTTGGAGTTGAGTCAGTGCTCAGCCGTGTTCTGTTACCACCTTCTGGTAAGACTTGACTTGGAATCCACCTTCAAGGGAAGCTTTCATCCCAGTGACAAAGGGATGCATTATTCCAAAGGCTCGGCATACGCTTCTGTTTGCTTTCCCTTAGTTCTGCACATTTTCTTTAAAATACCTTCCTAGTGCCACTGGAAGTTCATGCCCAGGTCCTTTGCTGGCCAGAGGCAGCTTCTGCTTGTGTCCCTGGAAGCTGTGGGAAGTGTCACATGTGTCCTTGAAGGCTTAACACTCAGCACTGGTGCACAAACCATTCTGATTTCATTGTGTGCTGTAACAGGCTGGTACAGTGAATTTTGACGCTCACACACAAAACCCTGCAATTTCCTTCCCGAAATGAATTCAAGAGCCCAGATGATTTTCTCCTTTGATATGTTATTACAAATTACCATGCTGAATAAATGTGGTGGGTGGATTTTATTGAGCAAAAGATTTTACTCTGTAGTTCTGATGTCTCTGGGACAGACATCCTCCTGCCCTGGGGCACCAAGTTCTTTGAGTGAAGAGTATGATGGAGCACCATGTCCTGTGTCTGTGCAAATAAACTGCAGTGATTACTAATGAGAACTAATTAACTACACAGTGGCTCTACTACATAGAAAATCTCCCATACTTGGCGCACATTAAGTTCTAATACTCCAATATTTTATTTTGGGAAATGGCTCATTCCACTTACCCAGTGAGGTCTTGAAGCTTGCAGTGATTCCATAGGCACCTTCCAGGGTGATCACCTGATTGTTCAACTGTGAGAAATAATATCTTTTTTCTCCACAGCACGAGCAAGCTTCAGTGCACAGGAAAAAAACAAAATTATCTTGTCTTACTGTAGCCCTGGCAATGCAGCTGCTGAGTTTGGAGAGACCACAGGAGAAGGGATTTATTTAGATTTAGATGCTCACAAAGTCAGCAGTGGAGCTTACTGCATGTTCTACTCCAGCAGTGAGGTTTGACCTGGGAGTTTTCAGGTGTGTTTTGTGTTCCTCAGCACAGAATTTAGCAGTGGATTTCTAAGTGGTCTCTTGGGGCAGAGAGAAGCACATGGGAGGACTTGATAAAAACACAGTGTTATGGCTAGACAGACAGATTGCATTAAATATCCCAAATTTCTGGTCCATTAATTAATGTGATTGCATTGACTCTTTATTGCCTTCCCAAAATCAATCCCATTGATTTTCTGTAATGAAGTTTTGTCCTAGTTCTTGCTTCAATTTTAGTTACATTTCAGATGATTCAATCTCCCCCCCTGTAGAATGTCAGGATTGGAGACTGTAGCTCTGTACTCCCACATTTGTCTTTCATAGTTTCCAGGACTCTTTTTTTTCTTTTTACTTTCCAAATTTGAACTCCCCCACATCTGTTCTTGTCAGGATTCTCACCTGGTTTTCAGGTGAAATATCAGCATCACTTTTTCCACCCTGCATTGTCTCTTGACATTTCCATGTTACTCAGCTTAAACCCCTCAAATGCAAATGCTGGAGTTGCTGTTTTAAACCCACTTTTACTAAGCCACCCAACCTTGAAATCACTTCCTGTCCTACAGGAGTTGAGAATTACCTTTCCCAGTTTGTCCATTTCTCATCCATCCCCATTTGTTGATGCTGTGACAGTGGCTCTGTTTTTCAGCTCCTTTGTGCTGTGAGGCAGCTGCTGCTGCAGTTCAGTCTGGTTCCATTTCTGTGTCAGAAAAATATGGGGCGTATAATGTACAAAAAGCATGTTTTTAATATGCTCTTGAGCCTGTCACCCCTGCACTGGTGCTGGGATGTGTCCCTGAGGGGCTGGTGCTGCGTCAGTGGTGGGTGAAGCCTGAGGAGTCAGCAGGGGCTGATGTGGGCTGTTGTGTGAGCCAGATGCTCCTTCATCCCTGCAGCAGGAGCAGAGCATCCTGGGGGTGTGTGGGAGCACCAGCAATTCCACGTGCTTTGAACTGCCTTCTCTCCTAAGTTACTTTATTTCCATGGAGTTGAGTGACCCACTTGAATACTGAAAAGGCCATTCCTTTGGGTCTGGAATAAGAAGCTGAGTCTGGAATAAGGCTCCAGTATCAGTACTGGGAAATGTGCATGAGGGAGCTGGGACTCTGGCGCTGATGCTGCAGCTGGGAACAGGCTCTGTGGTGTGAGGCTGGGCTGGGGCACAGCTCGGTGGGAGGAGGGACACTGGCTGATGAAAACCTCAGTTCCTGTCAACACCATCGTTTAAAAGTTAGTTGCTGGGTTTTAGGAGCTGTGTTTGCTAAGAGAGTAGCCGGAGCTTTGGGTACAGCACAGAGCCGGGGTTTGCAGAGAGCACCTTTCCCTTGCCCGGCATTCACCTGGCTCTGTCTTCACCGGGATGCTCTGCTGTGACTGCGCTCCGTGTCCTGCTGCATCCCGACAAAAACCGCAGGAATGCAGGAACCGGGACTTGCTGTTTCCTGCTTCTCCACTGGGTGGGCCTGCAGGACTCCTGATCACAGGATCACAGAATTACTGAGGCTCCAAGAGCTCCAAGATCACAAAGTCCAACCTCTGACCCAACACTACCTTGTCAACCAGCCCAGAGAACTGAGTTCCTTGAACACCTCCAGGAACCACCTCCCTGGGCAGCCCCTTCCAATCCCTGACACTTTCCATGAAGAAATTCCCTCTGATGTCCAACCTGAACCTCCCCTGGCACAGCTTGAGGCCATTTCCTCTCCTCCTGTCACTTCTTGCCTGAGACAAGATACTTTTACTTTTTGTTCAAATACCTTCATAGAAACTCTTGTTTGCAGTGTTGGTTCCTTGTCACTTACTGCTCTTCCTTTTACCTCAGCACAGGCCTCCTATTCCTTTTCCATCTTTACTAAAAGAAGAATTTTCTTTGATGGCCTCGTACTGTCACCACCACTGAGAGGTTATTCAGAGAGAAGCTGCAATAATCAGACTGGAGTATTATAAAAATAGCCCTCTATGTTTTAACCTTCTCAATGCCTTTCAGACATACAATTTCACCACGGGATATTTTGGGTGTACTTCAGTCTTTAAGTACATGCAAAATGATGGCTTTTGGGTTATGCAACTCATGAGAAATTATTAAATCATTTGATTACGTTTCATTGGAATAAAGCCACAGTAGCTGTATTGTCCTTAAAAGCCAAACAAGGAAAAGGGATCTGTGAATATAATCTTATGTGGTAAAAGAATGCCCTGGGTATGGATGATTAGCTGCACTTGGCTTTAATGTTTTCTCTGGCCATTTTATACTCTCCTGGAATTCTTATAATCTAAATCCTTCTCTCTAAACTAAATGTACTTAACTATGATGTCATAGTGGTTTGACCTGGAGGTTGGGAATTCCCAGGTTTATGTGTCAGCTTGGAGAGATGCAGATGTTTCACATGAACTTCATTTCAGTGTCTTCAGTCTGAATGCATTGATGTATTCACGTGTTTACACAGTTAGAATGACAGTTCTGACACCACGGGGTAGTTTATTTCTGTTCATTTATTTAATGTTTAAATAACATTATCATCTTTAAATATCAAGGTTTGTGTGTGGAGTTTTGTTGTTTTTTATTTGCACAGGCCTCTCCTCCTCATTTCGCTCCTTCATCCCTGGCGATTTCCCTGTCATTGCTGGATACAGCACCAGAATTAAACTTCCAGTGTGAATATTGACAGAAGAGAAGATCATAATTACAAATGATTGATCGGTCCAAACCCACATCATTGGATTAATTCTTCCCTCCTTCCCACCGCTGTTAATTCAGAATAAATTTGGAGCAATCAAGAGATCTTCACTTGTATGCTGATGATTGTTATGTTCTGCTTGAGCTGTAATTGAGCTTAAAAGGCCTCATTCTGCCTCAAATCTATTCTTAGTTTTGTTTCAGACCTGAAAGTAGAGCCTAATTTTGAAAATGATCTTCCTGTCTACATATTAGCTCGGGATAGTTTTCCCACCCAGTCAGTGCTTCCATTGAAGGCTACGACTCCTAGGCAGGGCAGGAGGATGTGGGGTGGCTGTGCTGGGCTATTGCTGATCCCTCCAATGGCTGCAGGGATGGAATGGCATTGCATCCCACCCCTCACTTCTCCTAAGATTTACTGAAAATACACACTGATTTGTTTAGAGGATGCCAGGAGGAAATAAAGCCACAAAAGGTCTCAGAGCCTCAGCGTGAGGTCAGCATGAGGTGGTGATAAATTAAACAGCTGATCCTGCAAAACACATGAAGAGAGAGAGGAAATACCTGTTTGTAGTTCTGAAGTTGTTTCACAGTCAGGAGCACTGTTGAGTCGGGAGGATCTTCTTCACTTTTCCCTGTGTAAATAAATCATCCCAGTGCACACAATGGATGTGGTGCCAGGTAGTGAGTGAATTCTACCCTGAAAGCCCCTCACCCTGCACTGCTCTCCCTGTCAGGGTCCCAAAACCTGCATGATGTCAGACTGGGCTGCAACCCTGGCCATGGTGCGTGGGATGCAGCCCTGGGATTCTCCTCAAGGATGCTCCCAGGTGTGTCTGGATGTTGGCAGGACCCAGGGGTGGCACAGGGGATCTGGTGGAGCCCTCAGCAATCTCAGGGCCCAGGGGAGATGTGGAGGTCGCCCACAGCACAGAGCAAGTCTCCTGTTGAGAAGCAGCAAGGCTTTGCCCTCAGCTCTCTCCCTGCTTGTATCTTAGCACATTTGTTTCCTTGTTTTCGCCCTGGATTGCTGAGCAGGTGATTGAATAACCACAGAGGGCCTTTCTTGTTCCTTCATTATTTTCAAAGCAAACACAAGAACAATTCTAGACCCTGGAGAAAAGACAGCAAGGCTAAATTTTGGACTTGTAAAGTGCTGGCAGCAGCCAGATAATGCTCATTAAAAACATCAAGCTGAAGCTCTGAAACCTCTCCTCGGTTTACACAGCAATTTGTCTGGAAGGCTGTTCTATGGGAGCTTTTTCCATGGAAACCTGCAGTGTGATCCCCCAAACAACTCGCTCCGCTCTGATATATACGGGCTTGGTGTTTAGATCCCACCCAGCTCTGTTAGTCTGGTTGCCATGGCCCTGTTGTGCTCTTCATACACCCTTTGATGGATACAGGAGCCATGTCAGGGAGCTGTAGGGCCGGGCTGTGACCATGGGGTGTGCCCCAGACAGGGATGTGCTGTGAGTTCCTCCCAGGGATCTCTGGCATCATGAACAGCCCCAGCCTGTGCTTATCCAGCATCTCCTTTGTGCACTGACATTTCCCACTGCAGACTTTTTCAGGCATCACTCCCTCCTCATCACTGGGGGCTGGAGCTGGATGCCAGCCTAGGGGGCTGTTCATGACCCACACCCCGGAGAACTCCCCCAAGTCCCAGCCCCAGCACCAGCCCCTCACCAGCTGATGTTTCTCACAACTTTTTACAAGAGCATGTAGTGACAGAACAAGTGGGAATGGTTTTAAACTGAGAGTAGGTTTAGGCTGGATATTGCTGTGAGGGTGGTGAGGACCTAGCACAAGTTGCCAAGAGAAGCTGTGGCTGCCCCATCCCTGGAAGTCAAGGCCAGACTGCGGGGCTTGGAACAACCTGGTCTAGCGGAAGGTGTTCTTACCCACAGCAGTGAGAGTGAAACTGGATGACTTTAAGGTTGTTTCCAACCCAAATCATTCTGTGATTAACTTGCTGCAGTGGCTTGTGCAACACACAGCAGGCTCAGACCGAGGGCATCCAAACCAAACCTCTGATGTCTTTGCTCAGCTCAGCCCTTGCAGTTCTTTTCTCATCAAGTCTCTGTTATTCACAGGCTGCAGCTCAGCACGGTGGCAGATCTGCAGCTGACACATCCTGGCCTTTGAGCAAAAAGGTCATCCATGAATCCAACACTTGATGAAAGACAGCAAAGCTTCATGGAGTGCAATTCTGCTCCCCTTTTCTCCTACTGTAAAATGCCTTTTCCCTTTTTACCAGTTTCAGCCAATCCAGTTTACAACAATGCTGGTTAATTATTATCATAACTTTATCACAGAGGAAGAAATTGAGACAGAGAAGGAGAATGTTCATTGGAAGGTCACTAAGCAGGATCCCAGCCTGGGCCCCCAGTTCTGCTGGGAAAACAAAATCAGAACCAAAGTGTAGCTTTACTTTTTGCTCATTAATCCCATTATCAGCAACTTATCTGCATCATTCTCTGAACCAAGAAGCTATTTTTGACTGCTGTATTTATATTGCTGTGGTTCTTGATACTTCTCATTGTTTTCAACCTTTATTTCAACACATCTACCGTGGGATTCTCCTGATCAGATCTGTACTGCAGATGTAGACAGATAAGTTACTCATCTGAGGCTTTACAGGCAGTGGAAATAAATTGGCTCCAGAAGGCCCTTTCCTTATCTGAGAGTCATAATGTCAGATGAGTCACCCCCTTCCACCAAAAAGGGAAGCCCGGGTGAGTCAGACACCCCCAGAGACCTTGGTCAGTTGTGAGATGGATCCCTCTGGGGGCACAAGAGGGGGCATGGGGAGCTGAGGGGTGAGGCTGGCTCAGGTGGAGCACATGGACAGATCTGGGCACTGTGGTGGCACCTGGCAGGTGGGAACGAGCAGGAGCCTCGTGCTCCTCACTGAACTGAAGGGAGCCTGGACCCAGTGGTACTGCTGAGTCCAAGCTGACTGCCTGAGCATTCCATGTCCTGCAGGTCCCTGCACGCTGGGCACACATATGAGGGTTTGGACAAGGCCACTGGGGTTTCCCTAAACTTCCTGGTGCAAAATGTGGGCACAGTCAGAGCGTCCCTGACCTTGAACCTGCGTTTGACTCAGGAGAAATAGCACCAACAATAAGCTTTCTTCCAGAGTCACTCCATGGCTTTATTTCTAGCCGAAATATCCAGAACATTTAAAATACAGGACTAATAAATGATGAAAGGAGAGCAAATATAACTTGATACCCCAGCTGTCATCACAGTGGGGGATAACTGCTACAGGTGGGGGTGGAACAGTGCAGCCTTGCAGGATCACTGGCACTCAGCAGCCCCAGTCACCAAAACTGGAGTGACAGAAGTTCTGAACGCTCATTTTGAGGTGCCACTAGATGGCAATCCATGTATTCCAATCAGCCTATTCCAACCGTAATGTTGGCTTCATGGTTGGGATCTGCTCAGGCTGCTGGGTCCCTTCTCCTGGGCAGTGCCATCACTGCCGGAGGGTGCCAGAGCCAGAGCAGGGACTTGGAATGTTGGCCCAGGGAACAGGACCAGGGAGTTGCTCCTGCTGAGGACTGGGTCTGGTTCAACTTCATCAGGTCAATTTTCAGCTGAAATCAGTTCCCTGGTGTCAGACTTGTGGCAGGGCCACGAATGCTGCGGGAGGGGACAAGAAGGTGTGTGGGCAACAAGCCAGAGCCTCCTCCTCAGCAGTGCTGGGTGACAGCACGGCCCAGCAAACAGAGCCAAAGCTGCCAGGCTATTTTAAGAATATTCACTAGTGACATATTTAAGACATATTTAACAATATGTCAGAGCATAAGGAAAGAAATCCTTCCTTTGATCTGTGAATTCCCCAAAGTTTCCATCTGATGAAGGGCTCGCATATTTAAGGAAAACTCCATTTTTTTTCCCTGAAGGAGATGATCAGCACTGTTTCCACACTCTTTCCCTATTGACTAAAGCTACAAGAACCTACAAGAAGCCAGTGGATCACTGAGGTCTGATTTCAGAGCTTGCCACAAACGCTGTCTCACACTGGAGGGGCCTGGGGCACATGTGGGGTGTGTGCACTTGGCTCTTCACCCTCCCCGACAGAAGCTCCAAATCCCGTGCACCAATGCTAAAAAAACCAAAAAGGGGAGGAGAGAACAATGATTTTTGGCCAGTTGCCACTTCCTTGAGCAGGGAAAAGTTACTGGCTGTTCTAGTGACCTCCACAGTCATTTAACCAGTTACACTTAATTATGCTGAGTAATATAAAAATTTCTTATGTTTTGTGAGCAAATTCCTCCTTGGTCGATGGAAAACAGAAATCCAGCAGAGCAGGAAAATGCCTGTGCCTGACAGTGCTGCCTTATAATCTATTTTTAACTGAATTTCTCCATCTTCTTTGTAAAGAAATAACACTTCTTTATTGCCTCTGGCTGTAATTAATGTGCCATAACTCAAGTCCAAGAGACATATAAAACCAGATTTAAAGCAGAGCCCTAGCTTTCAAGCAGAGCAAATAATTTTGGAGAAGATCAGTATTTTCTATACTTAAAACTCTTTTCCCTGGTTTCCATTAAAGCCCTTCAGCTGCTCAAATACAGAACGTGCTTTCCCCAGCCCTGCACTGGTTTGAGCATGTCTGTCTCCGCAGGACCGGGTGAGGAGCTGCTGTCGGCAGAGCTTTTCCACATGGATACAAAACAGCAGGAGCATCCAGGAGGGTTCACCCGCTGGCACTGCCTCCAGTTTATTTTGTTTGAAAATAATACTGTCATTTTGTTTAAAAAAAAAAAAAAAAAAAAAAAAAGAGGGAAAAAAAAAAAAAAAAGAGAGAGAAAAAAAAAAAGGAACACAGAAGAGAATAAATATTTGAAAGTGTTTAAAACCTGTGTTTAGTAATCATTGGGCTGAGTTGGATCTAACATCCACAGCTCCCTTCTTTCAGTGACCTGGTGACCAGGCAGCTCTTAGGAAGCAAAGTCCCATTTAAGCAGAAGAAATGCATTTCAGATAAAACAAGTTTTGAAGCAATAAAGAGCTTCTATACAGGACTAACCCTGAGGAGACTCTGCCCACTGCCAGGAAACCTGGGGGTGCCCAAGCCTGGCAGTAGCAGCCCCCATCCAACCCTCCTGCTGTCACTGGATGGGGAGCAAAGCACAGTGAGCAGGATATGGCTCTGCTCCCTCCTCTCCACCCCTGGAGCTCTCTGGGACAAGTTTTAGCAAGCCCCTCGGTCCCCAGCCGTGTGCAATCTGCACCACACAGAGGACTCTCGTCCCTCCTCCTCCCTTAGTCTTGGATCATTGTGACCACAGCAACAACACTATTTACCAGCAAAAATATATATTCACATGCAATCAGAGCAGGGAAATGGGTGGGGGGTGAGGCCCTGGGATCTGGGGCAGGACAGCAGCAAGGAGACCCATCACTGCCTGCTCCAGTCCCCCATACTCAGCACCTGAACTATTGCCACGAGCCTCCAGCCAATGCAGGCACTGCCGTACCTGTCACAGAGCTCTGCCCTGGGGCAGTATGGAGCATCCTGGTCTCTGCCAGGCTGGAGCTCTGGGCAGGGCATAAGTGTAAATAAGGCAGAAACGCTGCAGGTGTGCCCATCCATATGGGGGAAAGGAATGGAATGGTATGGAATAGAATAGTGCAGTTAGAAGGGACCTACAATGACCATCTGGTTGACCTGACAACTCAGATGTGCCCTGTGAGCAACCTGGGCCAGTGGAAGGTGTTCCTGCCCATGGCAGGGGGTAGAATAAGATGATCTTTAAGGTCTCTTCCAACCCAAAGGATTCTATTAATCTATCAACACAGGTGTTCCTCATGTACCCAAGTGTTCCCCACCCACACAGGTGTTCCCCACCCACACAGCCCAGTTTATCAGTGCAGCCACGAGGGTGGCTCTGGCTTTTTGTTGGAGGGTCAGTCTGCTTGGAGAGAAGGTGCTGGATGCAGGTAAGGACTTCTCTGGGGAGCTGGAACTGTCTGGGGGTGTTGAGGTGTGAGAGAGGGGCTCCTTAGGGGGCTGTGCAGTAGTTACTGAACCCAGGAAACAGCTGGTTGGTGCTGTTGTGTTGCTGGATCTGTTTCTCTGGCTGTTTATCCCAGTGTGCTTGTGTAGCTGTGTCTGGGTTTGCTCTCATTGGCCATGTGCAGCACATGAGTGCTCTGTGCTGAGGGTGCCCTGGAACAGGGGACCTTCCCACCCCTTAGGGCATGGGGGTGGCCAATGCTCTGCTTTGCACTAGAAGAAAGCACAGGCTCATTTCAGTAAATGCTATATGGTAAAATATGTTGTTATGGCAACTAGCATTCTGAAAATAACCTAAGGAAAAGGGGATGATGTACATAAAAATGACCACATTTTGGTTTAATTATGAGGAATTTAAAATTATTTCTATTGAAGAATTCTGAAGCTTATTTGTAAGTTTTGCTTGTCTTTGTAACTCGGTGCCTGGAAGAAGTTGGGCACTGCAGGGATGTTTCCAGAACTGCTGAGTAGCAGCTTTCCTGAGCCTTGGGCTGAGCAGCTGGGCTGTGGTGCAGCTGCTGTGCTGGGATAAAACAGAGAGAAGCTCAGTCTTGTGGGGGCTCCTACTCAGGAACTGAATGTATAGTCACAGAAGTCCCTTTGAGGGTAAAATATTATTTATGGAATAAGTTAAAAGTCTTTCTGAGCAAACCTTGCAGCTGGACTCTGAATCCAGCCAGGGCAGTAGGAGCTGTTCCATGGCTGTACCTGTTTAGCCTCCTGAGAGAAGCTGTAGCTGCTCCATTCCTGGAGGTGTTAAAGGCCAGGTTGAATGGGGCTTGGAACAATCTACTCTAGTGGCAGATGTCCCTGCCCATGGAGGGTGTGGAATGAGATGAGCTTTAAGGTCCCTTTCAACCCAAACCAGTTTGTGGTTATCTACGATCTGCAAGTGCTGGAGCAGGACATAGCTCTTGGCTGATGGTTGTAGGCAAGGAGTAAGTGTTAATCATATTTTGGCATTATGAACCAGTGGCTTTATAGGGGATCTTCATCCAGTTGCAGTGTTTTGTTTGTCCAGACCTAGCTGCCCTCCCTGTCCCTTGTCACCCGGGTCAGGAGCTTTGACTTCTTTGCTTTTCCCACTAGTTCTGTGTTGTGAAAGATAATTCTTGAAACAGAGTCTATTGTTTTCTCTTAATAACAAACAGTCTTGCTTTGGTGGCCTCACTAAATATAGTTGGTTTCATTGCAAAACCTTCAGGCTCTGCTTTATCCAAAGGAGGGTGGCTGCTCTGCCAGCCAGGGCTGCCTGGGAGCCAGTGGTTTGAGTTGTGGAGAACAGTGAACTTCAGCCATTCTTGGAAAGTCTGAAGAAATTAGGGTTTTATGTCAAAAATCCAAGCTGCAGCTGCAATCCTTTTATTAATCTTAATTAAGTTTTCCTGGAGTTGCCCATGACTGTGCTGCTGTCTGGGCTGGGTGGGAGAGCCCTTGCTGCGAGGGACGGGCTGCAGGGAGGGCACGTGGGTATGGAATTGCCAGAGCAGCAAATTCATGTGGAAGGAGGGGGTTCCCAGGAGAGTGCAGTGCCCCCGGTGGGAATGCTGGGGCTGGTGCCATTCCCGATGGCTCTGCGCTGCCAGACGCGGCTCAGCTGCTTCCCGAGTTCCTGCCTGTGCCAGGGTTAAGCCCACTGTGATGGGAGAGAACCATTTCATGTGCTTTGCCTGCCTTACCTGGCTGTGTCCCTATCCAGTGGATACCTTAGGACTGGAGGCAGCACCTTCCCCGCATGGCAGCGTCTCTCCTGGGCCCCCCAGGGAGATTTCCCTGGGTTCCCATCTGTCCTTTTCGGGGGATTCAGCACTAGGATAGCAGGGTGACCTTCCGTTGACGTTTCTTGCCTTGCAATGCTGTCATCAGACACCCCCCACAGCCTCGTTGGTGTGGTGAGGGGCAGCAAACCCTTCTTGGAGGTGGGGTTGTCCCCTCCAGAGCTGGGTTCCCACTCCAGCCTGTGAAGCTCCCACATGCAAGTCAGGAAAACCTGTGTCTTTCCTGCTGATAGCTAAGTGTGCAGGGGAAAAAATGGGGGGTCAGACTCGCCTGCTGGTGGTGGAGCTCAGGGGGAGGGTTTTGGGGTGCAGTAGGAGCTGCCTGCACCCCTCTGCTTAGTGCTGTGCCTGCAGTGGGAGCTGGGCTGAGGGGGGCACACACAGCCCTGCCCCTCTGCTGCCCTCATCCTCACCAAGCCTAGGGTCAGGAACACACTCCTGGCATGGTGGGGTGAGATGGGATGGTTCTGGGCACAGTGGGGTGAGGTAGAAGTGCTTCTCCCACAGCTGGATGAGTCCTGCATCCTCTGAAAGACAAACATCTGGACAAGGGGCCACAGAGAGGAAACTCCTTGATACAGAGGGAGAGCTGTGAGAGTCAGCTGCATAGTATGTGTGTATGAAAAGCAGCATTTAATTAAATAAAGATAATGTAAATAGAAATCTACATCAGCTTGCTGTGTGCCACAGAGCTAAGGCGCTTCCAGGGAGCAGGGAGGGGAGAGGCAGGAGTTCCCTCCCTGGATCCTGCCTGCCAGCAGGAACAAATTAACTGCCAAGGCCGTGCTGTTTCTCTTTATACGTATAGACACATAAATAGGGTGCATGTGTGTTTACTATGTGCTGTAATTTCTTAGGTGCTATAAATTTCATGCCTCTTCCAAATATTTGACCACTACTCTGACCTTCTAACCAAAACACACAAAGTAAACTGTATGAGATCTATATGTACAGTGGCTGTCGGTGAGCACTAACATTTACCCAGAGCCAGGGCTGTTTACATTGCAGCAGCATGAAAAATGGCAAATATGGAGGAGAGAGGGGTTGCTCCTGGTGGGAAGTGCTTTGAATCCAGGGAAAAGATGGCCCGGGAGTGGTGCTGTGTGGTGGGAATGGGGCTTTTCCACCATCTTTGAGCATTCTCTTTGTATGTCCTGTCCCACTAAGGAGCCCCTCCTAGGCTGGGGCTCTGATTTGTGTTCTGACAGTGGGTGTTTGGGCCATGGCTGATGCTGTGTTGGTTCAATCACTCTTTTGAGACTGCAGTGAATGCCTGATGGCTATCATGGCTGTGTCCCCCTCACTGGGGGACGTGGCATTCTAGGGGAATAGATGGTAAAGTGGTGATTCCTGTGTGAGGTTCTGAAATCTCCTGTTGGTGACATCTCTGCATTGCTCTGTTTGTCCCTTTTCTGCTGCTGTTTTGGGGTGAAAGGGCCCCAAGGGGCCGATTTCTGCATCCCTGTCCTTATCTTTTGTGACATGCAGAACTGTTTGCAGAGGTTCTGTCAGCCTTCTCCATAGGTGTGGCACAGGCTACCTTACCCAGGTCACTGCAGCCCAAGGTGCTCTGGGAAGCTCAGCCACAGATGTGGATGCAGACACCCCAGCCCAGGTTGTTGGAGCCCGAGCTCAGAGCTGTGGTGGGATAAGAGCAGCCCCAGGACTGCTGTGAACTGGGAAACCCAACCCTACTTGCTTGGAATGTCCCAGCCTGATGCCATCAAACCCTTCTGTGCTCCCAGTGCTGGTTATGGGGTGCTGCTCAGGGAAGAAAGCAGTCTGATTCCCCAGTGTAAAAATGAGGCAATTATCCTTTCTTGTACTGTTAAGTTTAAAAGAAAATGTTGAAACTGAAGTTTTACATTTTAAATGTTGGTTATGACACATTTTGAGTTCCCCTCTTACCCACTGGTAGAGGTAGCTGTGTAGGGAACTGGTTCTTTATTATCCCTCTGCTCTTTCTGTGGTGTGAGCAAACTGTGGTTGATGTGGCTCTGTCGAAATCAAAGAAATTACATCTGATAGAGAACACTTAATAGGCATTAAATTAAATGTTAGACATATAAAAAAGGGACAGGACATGCATATCAACAGCTGTGGGAGGAAGGAGGATCAGCTTTCCTACCAATGAGGAGATTCCAGTCAGTTCAGTATTATCCATATGCTATACTGAAACCAGTGCTTGGAACACTGTGGGCATTCCTACCCATACCTTGTTTTCCTTGGCCATTTTGTTGGCTAAGTTTCTGCTAATGTTTGGATAAAATCCCAAATTTTAAGTTAATGGAAGTTTGCATGTGCTTAGATGTTGGGTTTGCCCTTTTCTGTCGCAAGTTTGCTTTTTAACCATTTTCCTAGATTGTTACACTGCTGCAGGCTGGTGTTCCTAATCTTGTATTTCTGTGCCCTGCAGATCTGACATGGGTAGGAATTGGTAATGAAATGTGACGTTTTGGACACTTGTTACTTTATTGTTTGGGGTTTTTTTCAACTTCTCCCTTTCCTCTTTTTATTCCTGGTTCTCCTGTATTCCTCATACCTCTGTGCCTGTTTAAATCAGATCCATGTGTTGAGTGAGGTGAGAAGAGCTTGTGGGTGGTAAAGAAAATGTTCACTCAGTGGTACCACATATGTTACTTGGAGATTAGAGGTAACACAGCTGTTATTCTGGAGTCAATAACACAGATGTTCTGTACCCCCAGCTCACAGATAACGAGAGGGGGGATGGATTATTTTTAAGGAAGTTACAGACCTTAATTTTATTCCTCCCTTTCATCATACTGGGGATGAAATAACCAGGCATGAGGAGGACTGTAGTTAATGGGTAATGAGTTGCCAGTATGCAAATGAAGTTGATCTTTAGCAGTAATTGAAACTATCTCTGGATGTCTGTCACTGACTTGGCCTGGAGTGTCCTGTGGGGCTGGGGCAGCAGAGAGCTGTGTGTATATCCTGGCACTGAGCAGGTGTCACAGCTCTGGGCCACCTTGGCCAAGAAGGAGGTGACTCTTATCTGCACAGACTTTGTTTATTAAAGTCCTGAGCATCTTGTTTCTTTTGAGAGAAAGAAAAAAAAGATTGTCTTTTCAGATGAAATGGAAGCTTTAAAGCAATTCCACTGTGCACCTCCTAAGTCAAACCTGTTGGCAAAATGCACTGCCCTCTCTCTTCTTCCCAAAACAGGGAACACCTGCTGCATGTAAGACAAGCTCTGGGTTAAAAGGTGACACCAGATAAGTAGTTCTGCTTCTGCTGGTGGCAAATTTCCAATTACTCTGAAAATGCAGAGCAGGTGTTTTTAACCTGCCCTTGGAGGAGCAGCAGTGGATAGTTTGGGAGCTGGAGAACAGTGTGGGCTTTGCATGGTGGGCGAGGTTATCTTGTAAGGATCTGAGCACAGAATGACCCGAGGCCATGCTCAGTTTTAGAGAGATGGAGTCACACAACAGCTGAACAAAAGCAGAAATTTCATGCAACAGAAACAATATATTTGGGAGGAAAAGTTAATGCAGCCAAACTATAGAAATAGATCACAGGCAGTCTGAGGTCTACACCAGCGAGGAGGGAAAGCTTTGGTCCTGGTCCATGAGCACTTTAAAATCTGCAATGGCAGGGTTTGCTGACGTGAACACAAACCATTTGTTGATGTTGGCAAAGGCCGTGTCCTTCAGAACCAGGGATTTCTCCAGCATGGATGCACAGCTTCCAAATTGAGCACAGAACAAGGAGATGTGGTAGCTGCAGACCCTTCTAGAACAATAGGGAGACTTCAAAATGGGAAAAAGGAGAACGCCCCTTCTCTGGGTCAGCCTTGAGGGTGTGGGGAGGAGAGGGGGATGAAGATGCTTCCTGCTGAGGTTCAGCAAATGTGACTGCAAAGGGAAATTGATTAAACACTTCTGGTTTGAGATCAGAGTCACAACTCTGCCTCCTGCTTTACTTGTCTGACTTCCTAGTGCTGTCCCAGAGTTATACCAGTCTCTGCTCAGGGCAGGCTGTGAAACTGCAGCTGGAGCCTCTTTTCCAAACCAGGCAGGGACCTGTGGGGATCTGGGGGCCAACACCAGAGTTACCAGGATGGTGTTTCTCTCCCCAAGCTGATGTCATGCTGTCTGTTGGGAGAGGGCAGCAGGGATAGTGTGTGGGATGGGGCACATTCCCACTGCAGTGTGACTGAGCCTCTTGGCAGCTGTGTCCTGGGGGACCATCAGAGGGGGCTTATGTGGGAGCTGCTCCTGGTCCTGCTCACCAGGAAGGATTTATTTTAAAACAGATTAAAACTGCAATACTCATCTCTCAGCTGGCACAGGCTGCTGTAGGCCCCAAAGTTCAGGGGAGTTCAGTGACCCTTAGTCACCACCTTTCCAGCCTGAGCGTTGGTCTGTGGTTTGTTGCACCAAGTTTGTCACAGGCATCAGGCAAGGTACTGCTCAGAACGTATTAGGACAATGATGTGTAAAAATGATGCCTTGGAACAGTGAGTGTGAGCCCATTTCAAACACTTTTGTGAGAAACACGAGACATCTCCTCTTGCCAGTTCATGGCACGTATCTCTGCTGGTTCTTGTGGTGTTGAGTGGGCTGAGCTGCCAACTGGCTCTCAGTGGGCTGGGCAGAGGCTCCAGCTTTCCTCCTGGGCTCCTTTTGAGTACTTTGCAATCACACTTATAACAGCTATGTACCTTTATTTCAGACTTCTTCCTTGCTTCACTTCTCTAATTTTGCCTGGTTTTCCCTCTCATTCACTCTATTCCATTGCTATTGTATAGAACTTCACCCAAGCCAGTTCAGCTCTTCCAATTTCTCAGTCACTGATGAAAAATATCACCTTGTAAAGGCTGTTCTGCCTCCCCCAGCAGCCATGCCCTTTCTGCAGGGTTTTCTCTCCAGTTTCTATTCCTCAAGCATTGCCTATTTCTGTTTAGATTTTGTTCTGGCCAGTTCTCACTGCTCCTCCCATTGCACAATGTGCAAGGCTGGGCTTCTACTTCCCTCACTCCTCACCTGCTGTTCCTGGGCTTCTAAACATCACACACAGGAGGTAGGAAAGGGAGGGTTCTTCAGTCAGACTGCTATCCTTGCTGTTTGGGAATCCTTTAAGCTTGTCATTTAAAGAGAACTGTCTATATATGTATCATGATAATTCTTTATAAGGAAAAATACACCCTCCAACTTTCTTCCTCTCCCCCCTTGGGCTCCAACCCCCTCTTTTGAGTTGTAAATTTGTATAGACACACAGATTTAGGGTGCTGTATGAAAAGCTGTTACCTTGTGTGATGTGCCAGAGGAAAGCAAGCCTACCTGAGAGAGAACACACCTGAGAAATGCTGCAGCTGTGGCAAGACAAGCTGTCAGGAGTGCTGGCTAGTACGGTGGGTTAAATTAATGACAAATAGGCAGGAGTACATTTTGTGCATGTAGTGTCTGCTGATGACTCAATATTTTCAGCCAAACATATTTACCTGAATATTCATAGTCACTTAGAAGGTGGCTGCATATTCTGAGCTCAGCTAATCATTTAAATTCTGTTAACTGCACCTCTTTGCTCCAGCCCACAGCATTGCTGCTTGCAACCTATTTGCTATGTACTCTTTAGCTTCCAACAAAACAAAAAACACCAACCAAACAAAAAAACTTCAAACCTGAAAGAAAAGAAAAACCTTCCTTGAGGCACCTGAGCTCACTGTGGTGGGAGAGGGGCTGGCTGTAGGACCAGGTAATCCATCCTGCTTTCCTCAGGGGGCAAGGTCCCTTGGCATCAAGAGAAAACTGCTGCAAGTTGTGCCAGGGAAGGTTTAGGTTGGATATTAGGAAAAATTCCTTCATGAAAAGGTCTGTCCAGCCCTAGCAGAGGCTGCCCAGGGCAGTGGAGGAGTCACCATCCCTGAAGGGATTTAAAAGCTGTGTAAATGTGGCACTTGGGGACATGGGTTAGTGGTGGCTTTGGCAGTTCTGGGGGAATGGTTGAACTCTGCTCTGAAAGGACTTTTTCAACCTGAATTGTTCCATGGTGCCCACAGCCTGCTGCTGGGGGACTTGAGCCAAAGCAGGTGATGGATGTGCATGGGTTGGTTTATGTAATTTTAAAGAGATTCCATTCACCCTGCAGGTCAGTGGAAGGTATGGGGAGAACTGCTGGGCAGGGAGGGGCTCTGAAGGGGGCTGAGCTGTGGCAGTGCCAGCTGCAGGGCTGGAGGAAACTGGGTTTATTTTGAAATCATGAAAGAATAGTCACTGCTGAGCATTTTTCCCCAAGAGCAAATTAAATAATTCTGAGGGTGTGTTCAGGTGAAGGTTTTTGTCACAGCCCAGTGTGTGAAAGAGCCTGTGGTCACAATCCCAGAGGCTACAACTCTTCCCAGAGCATTGGAATGGCAAATCCCAGTTCATCTGATCCAAATGCTGCCTGGAAAACCCAAGGGAGATACAGGGTTCTGCTGAGGCTGCAAACACACCTGACAAAGACCCAGTGCCCTGGGTGAGATGCCCCTTTTGCGTTGGAAGCAACAAATCCCATTTGATGCCTCAAGGTCTCTGTGGGGGCCCCAGGGGGACAGGACTGCCTGGCAGCAGGAACTTGGCATAAAGCACTGAGGTCACAGAGCTGGTTACTGCAGTTTTCCCTCTGGGAGATTTTTACCAGGGAACAGATGGTGCTGAGGTGCTGTTGAATCTCAATGTCACCTTAGCTAATCCTCTGTGAAGTTTTGAGGTTTCTCCGAAAGCTGTGGCTGCCAGCTCAGCCCTGCTCTGGCAGGAGGACCTGGGATCAGAGAGCCAGGAGTCAGTGTGGGACTTCACAATAACAGACATCAAGCCCTGAGGGCTGGTTGGAGTGTTTTGAATTTAAAAGGGAACTGAAGTTCTTCAGAAAGCAAGAAGTGAAGTTAGAAATGAAAAACAAACATAAAAGGCAAAAATAAAACCCCCACACTGAGTTTTGCCTTTTGCTGGATTAAGGAACGTTAGGAAGAGGAGGTTGTAGCCAGGTGGGCCTTGGCCTTTACTCACAGGGAACAAGTGACAGGACAAGGAAGAATGGCCTCAAGGAGTGCCATGGGAGGTTCAGGATGGACATCAGGAGGAATTTCTTCACTGAAAGAGTTGTCAGACATTGGAAGGGGCTGCCCAGGGAGGTGATGAAGTCGCCATTCCTGGATGTGGCACTCAGTGCTCTGGTCTGGTTGACAAGAGGTGGTGATGGGTCACAGGTTGGACTGGATCTTGGAGGTCTTTTCCAACTTCAGTGATTCTGTGACAAAAGGATCAGCAGTACCTCACTAAAGGGTGTGCTGGGGGTGACACTGCGGTGGGCAGCCAGATGTGCACAGGGCTGGGGGCTCTGGGCTGCCACAGGTGAGGGTTTGGCACAGGCACAGCCAGTTGCTGGGAAAGGCTGATCTGATGCTCCGGCATCTGAGTGACTTCAGCGCTACACACACTGACTGTGAAACAGCTTCCATAAATTCCTGTGGATTGTGTGCCTGCCCGTGGTTAATCAATTTTATGAAAGCAGCTCATTAGGAAACAGAACGTTTGGTGCTGGGGGCGCAGGGCTGGGCTGGTGGCTGCCCAGACCTCGGGCAGGGCACTGCTGAGAGCCCCAGCAGCATGGCCATGTCAGTGGGGGCTTAATTAAATAACAAATGGGGTTTGGGGCGGGGGGTGGGGGTATATCAGTGACTGAGTGTTATTGCCCAATGTTGAGGTTTTTCCATCAGCTGAGTGGTGCTGAGGCCATCCAAGACCTGTGAAGAGAGCTTGGCCCCCAGTGATGGATGAGCATGGCCACTGGCCAGGGACAGAGAGTGGTGATGAAAAGTTGTGCTCCAGAAGTTAATGATGGATCCAGATAAAGCTGGATCAGGCGCATATGGAGCAGGATAGGAGTGTGCCACTCACTGCTGGTCTGCCCTGTTTGATGTAGTGCATTTGACCCAGGATGTCACTTGTCCCTGTGTAGCCTTTGTTTTCCCTGTGGTCAGTGCCAGATAAGGGACATGTTAATGTGGAATGCTGATTTGGAAATGTAAACATCATCAGTAAGGCAAGTATTTAGCAGGGAAAATATAGCATCTTCTTAATGCATTATGGGAACATTTAACATGTTCAGCTGGAGTAGGTGAGCTGCTCTGTCTACTGACCAGTTGTAGGAAGGCTCCAGAGTATTTCTGAGGGAAAACAGAAGGTTAGTAAATATTGTCTCTGTTTTGGGGACACAGCCTTGTTGCAGTGGGCATTTTTACCACCACATCTGAGTAGTGTTTCAAAGGCTGGTGATCCCTGTACCTGCCATCCCACAAAGCTGAAGCTTATAGTTCAAGGAATAAACTGCCCTAAGTTTCATTAAGGGCCATGGGCAAAGGTTTTCACTCTGTTTTGTGAAATCTTCACAAAACCACTGAAATTTTACGAAGTCTGTGTGCAGCTATGCCTTGCTGCTCAGGACCTGTGACTGTTCCTGAGTAACCTGTGTGTGACTGCAAAGCAAAGCCATTGTTAATGGGAAGGTTTCAGGTACAATCCTTGTTCACTACTATTTACAATTAATAAGGTATAGCTAAAAGTAATCCATAAAAAAAACTATAGGAAAATGACAGTTGGGCTTTCTCTTGCAATGGCAGAATGGGATGTAATTGGAGGTGCTGTACGTGGGAGAGGAAGGGGAAAGGGGGAATAACTCAATCTCCAGGACACCCATTTGCATTAATCACTTGTGTACCAGGTATTGGATTCTTCCTGCCTAGTCATCCTACAGTCAGATTTCCTTCACTCAAGAACAGGTCCTTCTATATGTGTGCTGAGACTTTCCTAGAATTTTAAAAACAAAACTGAGGAGCTGTCAAACAATGCCAGTGCTTTAAATCTGCATTCAGTGCTTGAATAGGAGCTGATTTCCACTGGTGCTGCTTACCCTAATCATCCCAGCTGGACTTCAGGCCCTTCCAAACCTCAAAATTATAGATAAGATTTTGTAACTTCCATCTATAGTTGAGAGCTGTGAAAATCTTTGTGGTTTATGTCACTAAATATACTTTAACTATTTGATTTTTACTTTTTTGTAGTTGGAGAGGTTTTTTTATTTTTAAATCTTTGCCTTTTCAATAGCTTCATCCCAGTAATTGCTGAGGAAAATCATGCTGGAGTCGATACAGAACTGCTTTAGAGAAGTGCAGAATTGGAACGAAGTGTTTGTGCCCTGCCTTTGTAGAGGTGCTGCTTACAGATCCTTACATGTTGTTCACAGCACATTGTACAACTGGTAGGGGAGCCTCTGGCAGGAGGAATTTGAGTAGCTTGTCTACATGGATGTTTCAGGTGTGTATCTTGGCTTATCAGTAGGTACTGATGTTGTTGACAGCCCCGTTCCTGGTCTCTTTCCCTACACTGACTGGGCTGAGCTCAGTGAGATGCCCAAACGCTTTTGGGGAGGTTTCTGCTGTTGTGGGAGGCAGAATCCTCTTTGATCCCAAATATGAGCCATGTGGGCTGTGGTTATCGCCTTCTGCCATGGAGTGAATAACTGTGTTGTGTTCCTCAGTTCTGTCCAACTCTTTCTGAACTGGAGCTGCTCCTGTTGAGTCACTCTTAGCACTGAGGATGCTTAAAGCCTCTCAGGTCTAACAAGATGTGTTGTAAAATATGGAAACATTCACTAAACATCACATTGATGCAATGGTTGGTTCTCTTCAGGGTATGGGGGACATGTGCACCCCTCAGGTTAGGGACAGCTGTAGATGAACTCAACAGGTGGAAGAAGCTTCACTCAGCACTAACACAAAATAATAATATCAAAGAAAAGCTTGATGGACTTGCATGTGTGAATTTATTGGCAGTAATTTGCATTTTTCCTCATTAAGGCCTGATTATTCAGATAATAAAGAATAAACTTTGCCATGGAGCATCTCAAGGCTTAACGGTCCTTAATTAAACATCATAATTGCCTTTGAAGCAGGTAAATGTTATTGCATATCACAGGTGGCCAGGCTGGGGCTGAGAAGCAAATGAAGCTCGTCATGTTGAAGAGCAAAGCTTTGCTCAAAATGAGCTTTTTAAGATCTGTATGTTGTCATCAGAGGATAGAGCTTAATTGGGGCACTTAATTTTCCAACTTTCTTGCGTAGTTTGTAATTTCTCACCAGAAAAGGAGAGTGTCAAACAGCTTGTCTGCTTGGTCTCAGCATTTGCCTTAATCTTCACATTTTATGTGAAATTTGCACAAGAATAAATGCCCTTATGATAAAACCAGCAGAAGTTCTTAAATGTGTGACTGAAAAACTAGTTGTGCACCAGTGGGAGGTACAGCAATCCTGCCTTCTGAAGGACCGCAGCTTGGCACAGGACATGCTGCGTGCCCAAAAACAGAGAATCTCTCTCAATTCCTCAATACTGCTGTTTCCAAGAGGTGGGTTCCACCTGATGTGGAGAAATTCTTGCCTTGAAGGAAGAAAGAAGATGATACTGAAACTTTACCACAGCTACACTCATTAAGTGTGATAAAATCTAATTTATAGTTGATAGAAGAATTGCAGGGGCTTTGAGTGATACAGTAATACAGGTATGTGCTTTTTGTCCCTGTAGAGGAGCACAGCCTTTACCATAGGCACGGGTTTGGCATCCCCTCTCCAGTGCTGTTCACGGGAATGGATTTGAAGATTTGGTGTTCTGGTCAGATAAAAGGAAAGGGCAACAACAGGCTGCTGACACTGAATTTTATTCTGGTGTTGTAAACCCGTATCACAAGACATCAGAGGAAAGAAAAAGTATTTGAGGAAGGGAAGTAGGTTCCTGCATTGGGAACAGAGGGATGCTCCCAGAATTAATGTTCAAGAAAGAAAGTCACTGGCTCTTTACAAAGTGCCAGGTATCAAATGCTCTTGTAGTTAGAAATCCTAGACAATAAGATTACTTATGTTGTCCATACTGCAGGAAAGCTGGATTAACCCCTCTGGACTCTGGAGACAAAGTAGATTTACCCAGTGGTGGCATTCTTCTGTCCTATTCCCTGGCAAAAGCTGGTGCAAGCTGATGTTTGATCTGCACCTGAGGCAGCTCCAGGCATGTTGCTCTGCTTACAAATGCTCCCTCAGCTTTATTCCTTGAGAAGGCTGAGAGGTGTTAATATGCCTGAAATGGATCATTTTAAATATTAAACTGGAGCTGGGCTTCAAAAAGCTTTAGCCTGGAGTCATTTCCTCCTGCCCATTTGAGGCAAATCAATCTGCTCAGTTGCTGAAATGGTGTCCTGTGGTTGGAGCAATTCCCTCTGCTCAGCTGTGCTGACTCCCAGCCTCTGGAACATCACTGGGATCCTGTCTGGAGGGGCAGTAGGCAGCTGTTTGTGCCCCAGGGCTGTTGAAGGTCTGATTGCAGACGTGGGACCTACTTCTCCTCCCACCCACCTGGCTCAGCCCTGTTGTACCCCCACTGCTCTCTGATTTATACCAGTTTTAGCAAGATGAGAATTACCTCCCTCTGCCTATGAGCATCAATTACCTTCCAGGGTCACTGTGATAACAGATTCTGAATAATAAACTGAGCCAATTAATTAGAGTGCTGGAGCTCCCCTGTGCTGCGGAAAGGTCACAGCCATATTTACCTCTTTCTACTATTAGAGTGGGCAGGGAAAATCAGCTTCATGCTGCATCCATGGGTTTATTTATCAATGACTTGGAGGCGTGTGTGTGCTGAGCCGTTAAACCACAGTGATGGGTATCACGGTGGCTGTTGTTGCTGTGGTTATTTGCAAACATGTCACGGCAGCATCATTTGGGAGCTGGGGTTTCATATGTGGGGTGCTTTCTTTTTGTTAGAAGTCTGTCTTGCAAAGCAAGGAGTGATGCTGGCACAAAGCAAACACATCCTGGTGCTGCTGAGGTCCTCTTGTTTTTTCCATCCAACCTGGTTGGGCACAATTCCTGTTTGAAGCAGCCCTGTATCCTAGATTTGGGTTGGAAGGGAAGCTCTTCTTGTTCCACTCCTCTGCCATGGACAGGGACATCTTCCACTAGACCACGTTGCTCCAAGCCCCATCCAACCTGGCCTCGGGCACTTCCACGGATGGGGCAATCACCACTGCTGAAGTTTGTGTATTATGTCAGCAGCCTGTGGCTAGAGAGAGATACAATAAATACTTCTAATGCAAAATGTACTGATTAAAAGGTTCAGATAGACAAATATTTGCCTTCCATGGACACTGAGCTGTTGTGGTGAGCTCAGTTGTTAAGCTATGATTGTTCTGGAGAGGCCCCTGGATTTTTTTTTTTCCATGTGACACTGTGCAACCTATTCCCCAATTCTGTTCTGAATTAGCTTTAACTTTTTGTAAGGTCTTCAACTGCAAATATCTAATTTCTTATTCAATATTGAGAATTCCAAATGACATAAATGATCTGTTTGTATGCATCAGTCAGACCATCTGGTTCCATAGGAGAATTCAACAAAGAATACATTAATTGTCACACATGTTTATTCATCATTCTTAATTCATAGTTCTTGTAAATAATTAAATCAGAGGATCTTCTGCAAATAAACGAGCCAAATGATTGTTTTGAAGCTCCAACTTCCATACCTAAAAGAAAACAAAATTAATAGCTCATGTAAATATCCAAGAAAAGGAAAACATTCAATTGTGTGAATACATAAAGAGCTATAATTTTCTGCCACCAGCTCAGTCCCTTTCATCTTGCATTTAAAACCATAATTACCATCAGCAGTAGGACATGGAGAAGACAGCAGAGATAGAAAACAATGTATAAAAAGAAAGCATGAAGGTAAATTATGTGAAAGTACCAAGAAAAGACAATTTGTCTGTGTTACTCTTCCCAGTTTCTATTGTTATGTCCCCTAAGAGTAGGCAGCACTGGCATTACATCCAGGTATTTATAACCCTGTGCTGGGCATAATGTTCAAAGAATGAGCACAAATGTCCTTTGCTAAAGTCTCTGGAAGATTAGAAATAGAGGGATGATCGTGGTCTTTGGGGGAAATTTTGAGGTAAATCTAAATAGCATCCCTGTGCATCCCTACAGCCACTGCAACCTGATTTTTTTTCTCTCAGCCACCCCAAGCTTTATTTCTGGAAATCAAGAGTCCTCAGGCACATAGTGCTTTCACTGTGAGTGACTTCAAGCTGGAAAATGTGATTCATTGGAGCTAAAATGTAATTTCCAGAATAGTCATCTCTCTCAGCTTATCTTCTGGGGAAAAAAAGACATTTCAGCGTGTCAGCAGGTGAAAGGGTTGGAGACCTGCTGCACCTTATGGATAGTGTTTTATTACTTTCACATTTCTTATTTTAACTTCATTGTCTGACACAGCCATTACCTTTTCAAGGACAGAGTTTTTAAAAGTATTGGGAGTCTTGCACCCAGAGTATACTGAAACTCCTGTAATGTAAGACATAAATGTACCTAATGCATCTCTGGCTTTCCTGCCGAGCCTTGGAAATGACACAGCCGTGTTCATTATGGCCTGATGGTTTGGCTCAAGTTCTTCTGCCAGGTTGCTGTAATTTAAAAAAATTGGTATCTTTATTCCCACAGCAAAGAAAGGCACAAAATTGGTAATGATTTATGGGTGTGCCCCTCTGCTTTAATAATTCAAATTACCACAGTTCCACAGTACCAGAGATTGTTCCTGCCTGATCGTTTTGGAGGGGTCTGCATGGGCATATTGGGGTTGGAATTTTTGAAATCCTGTTAAATATTAGACTAGTCTAATGTAACAGGATTGACAGATATCAGCTCCAGGTTAGAACTCAAAGCCAGGTGCTGGAAACTAAACTGCCTTTCCTGAAGTCTTGATTCATGACACCCATCTATCCCTCCCTCCCTCATGCTGGTATTTCATCTCTTCATTCCAAGAGTGAAAAACAGGCTTTTTGTCATCCAAAGCTGACAGCTTAACAGCTTCCTGTTATGATGCCTAAAACCTGTGTATGATGTGCTTTAGCTCTTTCCTTGCGGTCATGTCGAGCAGTGCTGATGGGTTGGTCACTGGATTCCTGCCCTGCATTGCCTGAGAGCAAAACTCGTGTTTGATAATGTCTGGTGGGGGCCGTGTGAGCCACGACTCACTGTGGCCAGGTGCATAAACAGCAATCTTAATGAGCAAATCACAAACTATGAGGGCCGGCTGAGCCCTTGGCCAGGAGGAGGAGATGGCAACTCTTCTTTCCTTGGGATACAGATGAGGTGACAATTGTAACGTGAATTGTTGTTCTTCTGTATGATTTCTTCTTCTATGAAGAATTTCTTCTTCTCTGGCTGTTGGTGTAATACTTGGACCAGTGTGTGGATGGCCTTAAAATAGAAAAATTAATTTCAGGTGTTCCCAATCTGTAACCTTTCAGGCTGTTTCAGTTGTCGAAGGAAAACATTTGTAGAACAGGTAGAAGTGAAGGACTGATGTGCTTATCTGTGCCTTTTGCTTTTGTTGAAAGTCATAGAATCCCAGACTGATTTGTGTTGGAAGGGACCTTAAAGCTCATCCAGTTCCATTCCCTGCTATTGACAGGGTCACCTTCTACTATCCCAGGTTGCTCCAAGCCCCATCCAACCTGGCTTTGGATGCTTCCAGGTATGGGGACAGCCACAGCTTCTCTGGGCAGCCTGTGCCAGGGTCTCACCACCCTCACAGTAAAATACTCTTCCATCCTCTGTCTCCAGGACCGGAGCAGGCAGCACTTGCTGCTGTTCTCACAGAGATGAGGGAAAGTCAGGAAAACTTGTTCTGGAGCCTTGTCAGGTGAATGGGTTTGGCGGAGGTGTCTCATGTTTCTTCTAGCAGCCAAGAGAAACTGTTCCACAGTGTTTCAGGCATTAAGGTTAGAGAAGACCTGGAACAGGTTTTATAGGAAGATTTATGCAGCTTCCGAAGACAAGCATGCACATGCTCCTAATTATCGCTCGCCCGTGAGGGAGCTGAAATCCGACTCGGCTCTGGAGTGACAGGGATAAACTACTGTGCAACTGCCTCTCCCTTTGTACTGAACTCCCAGCCTCATTTGTATGTGCAATGAGGAATCAATGCAATCAGACCACGAGAAGTAGATATTCTGTATAGATCAGAGTGCAAGATATTACAGCTAAACGTTATCCTGCCTTCAGTTACCGTTTGTCCAGGTAATGGAAAATATTGATTCCAAGTGCTGTTGCCAAAATGAGGGAGCGTATTTCAAAACTTGCTTCCTCTTGAAATTTCATCTCCCTTGTCAAAAACTTTTTGAGGTTGCCTGAAAAACCACTCTGACATTAATATTTTCTCTTTTAAGCTGGGTAATAAAGAAGTGTCCAAAATGTCTCCAAGAAAATATACTTTATATCCTAAAAGTAGAAGAACTATTATTTAATGTTTTCATGATTTGAGTATGTTTATGATTTTTTTTTAATCATGTGTGGGGAAATGTGCTAATGGACTCCCCCAGTGCTCAGAATTTTTCCCAAAAGCTTGGCATGAAAGTGGTAATAGATTTAATAGGAATGAATGTAAATATGTTGTTTGATGGAATTCAAATGTGCATTGTTGTAGGGATGAGAGTGTCCTCTTTGGGCAAATATTCTCACTGGTACATAAAATACACTGTGAAAAGCGTGAAGTGGTGCTTATGTAACCTGAAACCCCTGAAACATGAGATTTATACAACTGTCTGCTGGTAGAGTTGTGGTAACAGTTGTAGTTTAATAGAAGGTAGGAGAGGAAAAAGAAAACATCAGTCTGTAGCAATTACAGTAACTGGTGCTGAGGAATTTCATTTTAGGGCAGTTTAATGAGTGCAATATCATAGAATATTCTGGGCAGGAAGGGACCTCAGAGATCATCGTTACAACACTCTGCCATGGGCAGGGACAACTTCCACTATCCCAGGGTGCTCCAAGCCCTGTCCAACCTGCCCTTGGACACTTCCAGGGATGGGGCAGCCACAGCTTCTCTGAGCAACCTGTGCCAGGGCCTGCCCACCCTCACAGACAAGAATTACTTCCCAATATCTAATCTAAACCTGCCTTCTAAAACCTGTCAGTCTAAAACCACACCCCCTTGTCCCGTCACTCTGTGCTCTTGTAAATAGTCTCTGTCCTATTTATCTGCACTATAAATTCTTGCATAGATGGGAGAAAAGTTGTAGGTCTGAAAGGAGGAGTGGTGTCAAGTGAGATGATTTTCTCAGTGGAATTGGACAAAACCTCAAAAATGCACGGCTGGAGTTATTCCAGTGTCACACACAGAGATGTCCAGTAGCATCCCTTTGCTGGGCTGGCTCCGGGCTGCTCCCAACATCCACGTCCCTCAGGTTTTGGCCTGTTGTGTCTAACATGCTTTAATTTTTTGCTGCTGAGCTGATGGCAGGGCTGCCCAGCTCCTTGTGTCGGGGTCAGGACTGGGGGGGCTCTGCTGCAGCCCAGAACACACTGGAGCTGAGGGGCTGTGTGTGCTCACGGGGTGTAAGGTCTGTGCTGGACACATCACGGTGTGGCTGCTGCACCAAACAGCTCACAGCCAACTCACAGAGGTTATTATGGCTGCAATGTGAAAGGAGAATACTTAGTGTTCCTCTTGCAGGCCCAATTTTTCCTCTGCCTTGTGGGTTTTGCTAAATTGATTCATTCTCCAACATTGAGCAGACTGGCATGAAAGAGCAAGTGGAACTTTGTCACTCTGTGTCACAGTCCCAACTGAAAGGATGCTTCAGATGACTCACAAGCTGCAGACAGAGCAGAGCTTTCCCCTCTATCTCTTACTTTCCTTTTATTTTCAGGAAGGTGATACTATTCCCAGAGATGGAGCTTGTCCCTGCATCCCATGTTTTCCATGAGCTTCCTTGCTGGGGCAGTTTGCTCCTTGAAATCGGCTCTTGCTGGATCATAAATTAAAGTGTGACCTGACCATTCCTGGTCTTTCCATGTGTTCCCGGGGACCAGGACTGGTATCATCTGGCAGGAAAATCCCTGGGCCAGAGCTCACATGGTGTTTGGGCCCAGGGGCTGTCCATGTTGTCCGATAGCCATCGGCAACGTGTCAGTGCTGAGCATCCTCCTCCTCACACGCCAGCTCAGGCAGGTGGGGCATGGACTGCGGTCTAACTACTGAGCACTTTGGTTCCTGTGTTATCATCTGCTGCAGGCAGGGTGACTCATTCTAGGATTATGTAGGCATTTTATTCACTGTGTTATTACTGGAAAGTTCTTTCTGCAGAGGCTTGGAATATAAAACTGAAAATCTTCTGATTGTAAACTGTCTCAGATAACACACAGCCTGTTGTCGAAGTAGGGCCTGCCTGTGCAACACTAATTCCACAACTGCAGAAGCTGGAGTGTTGAACTTGTTCTTGCTCCCATGTAAGCGTTCTTGGTACTGCCAAAATTGAGATTCTCATCACAAAACAGCCAGTAGTCTGCCTTCTCCTCCCATTTAATTCTTTTCTAGTTGAAAAACAAAGTCTATTTAATGTGCTGCTGCTGGGAGGTTTGGGTATTTTCTCCAAGATTATGACAATCTGAGAATTTCGAAGATGTGGGTGGGTATAAACTCTCCCTTGAAATGTGCCATAAAGCAGCAAAAGGAGCCAGAATTCACATTATTTCTTTGCTACACCTCCCAGGAGCTGTCATCCGAGGGGCATGTGGCTGTTGAATTAAAATTAAGCTGAAGAGAGTTCAGCAGTACTGTAGGGTTCTTTTTGTGGCTTTTACCCTAATTTATCTCTTCTACCCAGGTGTCTGTATTGGATATCTGAGTTTTCTGTCATTATCTGCCTGCACTGTCCTCTTTAGGGATGCAGCTCAAAATGGGGTGTTTTTCCTTTAAGAATTTCCCTGAAGACCCGGTTTCTCTCTCAGGATTTCTGATCTGTAGTTTTAAAGTCTAGAGTGTTTTCCTTCTCCCTGGGAGCTCCTGGCAGTGTGAGGAGATTTAAAACACAAATATTTATGGACAAGGCAGTGTTTGGATTAGAGAATGAAGAGTCTGAATGAGCTGCATTGCTTACCTTGTTCAGAGAAAGACCCTGAGGAGCCCCGGGTGTGCTCCCTAGATACCATCACAGCTTTGATTCCACAGAACAGGCTTGATTAAAGAGCAGCCAATAGAAAGGAAAGGCTCATTTTTCAGGAAGAATTTCTTTGTGGAAAGAGTCGTCAGGTGTTGGAAGGGGCTGCCCAGGAAGGTGATGGAGTCCCCATCCCTGGAGATATTCAAGGAACAACTGGACGTGGCACTCAGTGCTCTGGTCTGGTTGACGAGGTTGGACTCGATGAAGACCTGGAGGTCTTTTCCAACCTCAGCGACACTTTCTGTGAATCTGTGATTTTACAGCTTCCTGTTAAGATACAGGATTTGGCACTTTTCTCAGCTCCTTGGCAACATGGGGAGAAACCTACCTGGGGAAGAAAGTCACTTATACACACACACACTTATAAAATAGTAATGATTCCAGGAACACCTGGATGCCAGGAGCTGTGCTGGGCTCAGCAGGTGGTGGTGGACCCAGGGTAGAGCAAGACACTGGGAAGGGAAATGATTCTTGGCCCCATATCCTATCAAAATCCAGCCAAAAAGCATCTGCACTTTAGGAAGTGATTGATATTTGTTCCCTGGGTAAACAGTGAACCCAACCAGGCCATGCCAGTCCAGCACCTTTCAGGCACAGTTAAATTAACTTTTAGAAAAATAATAAAAATAATGGCCTGGCTAATGAATGCCTGAGGAATTCTATAAAGGGCCTTGTGACACCTGCATTAATACCAAATGAGTTCATTATGATTAATGTTATTAAAATAAATGTCATGGGGATGAATAACGGTTTGGCCATTATTTTAAAGTGTTGCCACTGGATCTATAAAAGCTCATGAGTCAACCCTGGGGAAGGGATTCTGCACGTTCATGTCCAAAACCTGTGGAGAATTTAAAGTTCTCTGCAAAATATTGCCCCAAAAATAACATGGAAAGATGTGTGTGTTCTCTGAAAGACAGAGCATGCCCTGGCTCAGGAAGGTCTGGTTTTCCTGTGACAGAGAAGTGGGGTGAGAAAATTTCTGACGTGGTAATTTCTTGGTGCTTGAGGATGATTCTGGAATTGTCTGGGCTTTTGTTAGACCAGGTTTTTCTTTTTATTCTGTCATTTTTAAAGGAGAACCTGACTTTGTGACTTTCCTACCACAGCACAGCAGCCTTATAAGCACCACAAAGTTGTCCTCACAAAAGAGAAAAGGCTGAGAATGAAAGTATTTACATTAGTGACATGTGAAAACCAACTATTTTCAGTGGGTTTTATCTCTGCAAATATTTTTAGTAACTTCTGAAGCCTTAGGAGAGATATTCTTTAGAATCTTGATTTAAGTCTCCATTGGAACAAAATATTTAGCAAAAAGATGTTTCCCTACTCCTCAGTTACTCCTTAATGAATCATCTTAGTTAACTGACTAGGAGACATCTTGCTTCATTCAAGGTCTCCTGCTAATTTTTCCTTTCTGCCTTAGTATAATATATTAAAATTCATTTTTGGTTGTATAATCCTATCAAAAGGGGAAAAAAAGGAACCTTGCTGCCACTGAGAGTGTGTTGTGTTGTTAGTAGGATAAAGAAATTAAATGCTGCTGATCATGATGGGAGGGGGGGCATGATGACCAGCAAACGTGCTGGCACCGAGCAGGGACAGAGAGGGGCCATAACATCACCAATAAAACCAATATAAACACGAGGAAAGAGATCAATATCTGATTCCAAGTATTGCCAAAACAGCACAGTAAAGTTTCAATGTCTGTCTTACTGGGGAGTTAAAACCACCAGGGGTGTAAGAAATGTAAGAAGAGGGGAAATTTATGTAACTTACATAATTATTTTTAAAGAAAGGCATTTGCCCGGTCACAAAACTATTTTAACTGCGGTGACGTAAGGTCCAATTAATGGAATGACATTGGGAGAAGAAGGATAAATCTGCAGAGTATACATTTTATTGCTGCTGCTGCTGTAATTGTGCTGCAGCGACAGAGCCGCACGCGTTAACTCTGGCATGGCTGGTGTTTGCTAAATAAACCCAGAGAGAGAAGAGAGTGCCAAGCCATGCCAAGCTCTGCCATGCCCAGTGTGCATGCTCTGGGGATGGTGACAGAGCTGGGTGATGGTGCTGAGCTGACTGCATGTAAATGCAGAAGGTGCTCCCCATGCCAAGTGACGAGGTGATGGAAGGGTAGGTGGAATTTGGTGTGAATAAATGTAAAGCAAAAGAAAGGGGGAAGGAAAAGCATTCTGGCTTGTAGGAGGTACAGTGGTGGGATTTAGGCTGACTTGTTCCACTAAAGAGCTCCAAGGGGAACATTGCAGTGGTGCTGGATGGACAGTTGGACTTTGTGATCTTAAAGGTCTTTTCCAACCTTAATGATTCTGCCTCAGAGCTACAGGAGAGCATCTTACAAAAATGCCAACTCAGTGCTCAGAAGTGCTCACAAAATCTTGCGGAGGGACTGGGAGTAGGGAAATTGAGAAAGGACAGGGAAGGAACTCAACATAGTTTTAAAATCAAAACACACACTGTGCACTTTGTTGTTGCTAGGACCTCAAAATTCCTTCTGAAGAGGTGTTTAATTTATTTTCTTTTTGAATTAAAGCTTTGATTGTAATGAATCATTCAGTTTACCGAAAGGCCTTTGCTCCTGGGTTTTGTTTCTGTGGATGTTTGCAGCTGTTACTGATGGTGAGGGTGGATGCTGTTACTGCTGTGTTAGGAGCAAGATGCTGGTAAGGGAGGCTGAGAAAACCAATTAATTTCGGGTTTGTAAACCACAGAAAGAAGTCCCACAGACTGATGAGAATGATAGTGTGTGTACCAGCAAAATGAGAACAAGAGGCTTAAGAAATGAGGTTTGAGATGGAATGATATGTTGCAAATGGGTGCAGCAGAGCTGGTGATTGCCAGAACTGAGTTGCAATTTCTTTCCTCATGATTTCTTGACTATGCGGAAATATTAAACATAACTAAAGGATGTGGCAACCCCCCTTATCTTCCTGTTCTAAATGTCTTTGTGCTTCACCAGGGAGGGTTTATGTCTGTGCAGATGCAGACAGCTGTGTGCGTGCTGTGCCCCCGGCTCGGCACTGGGAACCAGGGGGAGAGAAAGGATAAGGAACAAATATTCACGTTTCTGGTATATTGCCAAAACTAGAGGTTGATAATTTAATCTGCTGCCTAACAGCTTGATAGTCTGCAAAAACATCCCCCTTTTTCCCCCGAACCATGGGTGCTGGGAAAGTCCAAGAAACAAATAGGCTCCCTGCAGTTCCTAAATGTGATGGTTGGCATTCAAACCCAGGTCAAATATCTCATTTCTCAGCTCCAGCACTGTAACATCTTCAGTTATTTCTGATTTATGCAGCTGTCATAAACATTTCTGTCCAGTGGAAACCTACAGGAGTCACACTGAGGCCTTTGAGTAAAGCCAGAGATATTTCTTCAAGCTGGAGGATTTTGATGGAACACCAGATCCCTTTATGTGCCTCTCACACCAAAATTATCACCATAATGTTGCCACCTGTGCATGTCTCCTAGTTAGAGCCAGTTGGGTTATTTCTGGGGATGACAGGCTGTTGACCCCCTGTATCACCTGCCTGTAAGTGCCCTGTGTGCCTGATGGCTGGTCCCTAAGCAACAGGTGTCACGGAGTTCAAGTGGAAACAGCTCTTTCCACACCAAGTGGAGCAACATGAGGCAGTGCAGGGAGCAGGTACCTGCGGGGCTGTGCCTGGGACTGAGCTCCATCCCTGCACCCTCTGCTGGAATCAGAGCTTCGGATTAGCAAACAAAGTTTTTCCAGACACAGGCTCTTTTTTGCCTTAACACAGGATATAAAATCTGTTGCTGCTTTTGTGCATTCAGTGCTGTTCTGCCTGCCCTTACATGGGTTTCTTTACAATTTCTGGTCACGCAAAGAGCTGCATCATTTACAGGCAGGATTCGCAGGAATGCGGCTCTGCCTCTGCGGAGCAGCTGGAGGACACCCTTAAATAAAACAGGAATCCTCCTCACAAGCTGTTTCATGTTACCATGACGGCTTGTAGATAAAGATAAATCCTTTCTGACCTATGTAACCTGGCTGGCGAGCAATGACAGGTTCCTGCTGAGCCTGGACTCAGGTTCTTTTAATATTTCTAAAACTTCTGTAGCATCCCTCCCTCCCTATGCACATGACTAAGTACAAAGGGAATTTAATCTCCTCTCACAACCCCAATCTCCAGGGTCTGACTTTCATACTGTTCCTGCAGCCTCCCTGGAAAAGGCAGAGTGCTCTGCACAACAAAACTGCTCCGGAATTCATCCCAAAACACATCACCCAAACCTGACTGAGGCTGGCAAATCTCTGTAGCTGTGACATACCATGACACAAATTCCTGGCTGTGTTTACAGGAGTGGGATTTCTCCTTGGGAGGAGTTGTGAGTGTTGAACAGGGTCTTTCTGTGCTGCAACTTTCCAGTGTCAGGTGTTGTTAACAGGGAAATGGTACTTTCAACAGCTCAGTGGAACAACCTGCACGAACCCTGTGCCAAGCCTGTTGTTAAGCAGCTCTGGGTTGTGTGTGAGCTCCAGAGACACCTTAGTTTCCTCCAGTCCCAGCCCTGTGTGAAACCAGAGGGGAATGCTGAAGGACTGCACTGAGAATAACACCTGATGAGGTTTTTGGTTGCTCTGGTCCCAATGTGTCCTCATTCCTTACTGTTCACTTTAATGCTGTGCTTGTAGGATGCAAAGTCATTTCCATGTGCAGCCCGTTCTGTGAGGCCTGTGCAGGACTTATGGCAGAATCCCTGGGATATCTTTATTTGCTTAGAACTACTTAAGATGATTTCTTTTCAGAGATAGTTCTGCGATTTTATTGTCCTTTTCAAGGCCTCCAAACTGTATGTGCCTGACCTCATACTCCTGTTACTGAACATTTAATGGATGCACAAAGACATTTTACTAGGGACAAAATGAGATGAGACATTAACACAACTATTGCTTAACATTCTCCAAGCTGTGTTAAACTATGGAAGCAGCTCTGCACAGGTTCAGCTCTTAGTTCTGCTACTGAAAGGAAATAATAATTAAGAAATCATTGCAATCTGAATGGAGAATGAGGCACAGGATGTTCTGGTGCAGGGGTTGGGAATTAAAGATGATCAAAACAAACTTTGAAATGAAGGGATCCAGCAGAAATAAGGCAAAAACAGGGTGAAAAAGGCTCCCACTCCAACAGCATATGCAGTTTTTTAGACTGATTTGAATAAATTGAGTTGAACAGGCTCTTGCAGACTTGGTAATTCAACACAGACTGCTGTTGCTTCTTGGTAAAAATCCTGCTCAGAGCCTGGTAGGGTGAGAAGGCAGGGAAGGGTGTGCAGTCAATCGTTCTCTATTTTGGATCTGTATAAGCAAAAAGAGCTGGATGGAGCGTAGCTTGGCTGGGAGAACATGGGTTAAGTAGCCCATGCTTATTCCACTGCTCCTCCCTGTACCAGAGCCAACTCCTGGGATGGAGCTGCTCTGGTCTCCCCCCTCACAGACAGATTTGGAATACAGAGACTAGTATGGTGTTTGTGTGTTGCTGGAGGTCTCAGACTGCTTTGGGCACAGGGCAGCTTCTCCAGCCTTCCTTACTAAAATATTTATGCTCTAAGAGAACCCAATAACTTTGCTCATAATCTTTACCAAATTGCAGTCAAGGATGGGTGTAAAGTGTTTTGCTGTTTGCAAACACTTTCACACACCTCTCCCTTTAGGCTTGCAGAGCTCTTAATGAATGAATAATGAAGTTCAAGCTTTTTTGGGAAGGTTTTTGTGGTCCTGCTGCCAGCCCTGACCGTGGTGTTGGCAGTGCGTGAGCTCAGCAATGCTGTGATCACATTTCATAGAAACTGCCCCAACAGGCTGTGGGAAAGTGCAGTTCCTGCTGTTCTCCTACTCAGTACGACTACTGAGCAACAGGGACCTGTGTCAGGGGAGGGTTAGGCTGGGTATCAGGAACAGGTTCTTCCCCCAGAGGGGGTGGTCAGGCACTGAACAGGCTCCCCAGGGCAGTGGGCACAGCCCCAAGGCTGCCAGAGCTCAGGGAGCGTTTGGACAATGTTCTCAGGTGGGATTGTTGGGGTGTCTGTGCAGGGCCAAGAGTTGGAGTCAGTGATCCCTGTGAGTCTCCTCCAGCTCAGGATATTCTGTGATTCCACGAACCAAGTGCCCAGGCTGTGCTTGGGACACAGTGTGGTGACAGATGAGGAGCTGCTGTGACATCGCTGCAGCTGCCACAGCCCACACTGTGGTTTGGCTGCTCATGGGCTGTCTAGACAAGCCTTTGAGAGAGCCATGTTCTTCTGGTTCCTATTTGATTATGAGACAGGCTTTTTCATCTCTAATGTAAACACGCTCAAATAAAATAACTCTGCTGTGGCATTTCTTGTACAAAAACCCCTTTTCTGGAAGGAGTGATTTGATTCATACATTTCCATTCCCCACTACGGATATAATTTCAGCTTTCCCATTTGGGCATTAGGTTTCCTGAAAAAAAGGGTGAGGTGAAAATGCTGAGCCCCAGAGAAAGTGCTTGTATTTAGCAAAGAGCTGCAGCTGTGCAAATATGAGGCTTTGCCTGGAACAAGTGAACTGAAATCCACCTGGTTTCATTGCTTCCACTTAACACATCCAGCCCCAGGCTCTCCCTGCCTGGCAGGAGCGAGGCTGGCGCCTGCACCAAGGCACAGCAGGGCTGGGACAGCTCTGCCATCACCAGAACTTCTGCAAGATGGAACATTGGGATGGCTCTGTGGGGACCATTGCAGTGGCAATTCCTCTGAGCAGTGTGAAACATTAATTTCCTTGTGACTCGAGTAGCATATCCCAGTGGTGAGGAGAGAGGGCCTTGGACCAAGAGACAAGAAGGTCCCTTCCAATCCAAACCATTCTGGGATTCTCTGAAACATGACAAGTGAGCACAAAACCAGCACAGGGTTCCCACTGCAAACCCTCAGCATTGGGCATTGTGTGCTCCCAAGCTGGCAACAAGCTCAGGGGGAAGGTTTCTGGTCACTGAAAGGGGACCAGACCCCTGGATAAACTCAACAGCTTCACTCCATAAAGGGTTGGAAACTGGGTAAGTGGCTGCATCATCTGGAGCTAAATAAATGAGAGATTTTCATTTTGAAATGGGCTCTCATCCAAACATGCTTTAGTTTGGGGGAAATCTGTTCTCTGCTGTTTTTCTGAAGACTTTCTTTGCTCTTCTGTTGACTATTCTGCTTGTGTTTATGAAATTAGACTGGGTTTGAATTTCATGTGTTATTGAAGAGTTCTGAGCATGCTTTGGCCCTAAGCAATTGTATGGTAGTAATGTAGGATCAGTCAAGGAAAGCACAGGAATTCTCTATTTGTCACCACCTACTTCACTGTGTTTTCAGGAGATAAGGAGATCTCCAGACTTTCCCAGCCCTGTCCAGCACAATCTGTCTTTAGATCAGATCAGCAGTACAACAGATCACACGCTTCAGTGAGTTTCCCTTCATTTATCCAATCTGAAATATAAAAAGAGTTCTGTGGAATAGCTATGAAGTCAAACACAGAGACTTTTGTTGAGCAAGAAAAAGAAATTAAGGTTATGAAAGATCAGAATATAAAATTAAAGAAAGTCTGTGGTTATCACTGAAGGACAAGGAGTTATTTGTCAGTTTCCTAACTTACAACTCAGAAATTGGTTTCAGGATTGAAATGCAGCACAACAGCAAAACTGCTGCAGGTGCTTTTCATAAAAGCAACATTTAGTTATTGAGTTATTGGATCTTATCTGAAAGGGCTTTTAAAATATTTGTTATCCAATCCCACCTGTAACAGTGTTGTCATTGTGTCTAAATATTTTTTTTCCCTTAGACCACCCATGTTCATGTCAACAAATCCAGAAATTAAATTTGACTTCAGAGAATCATGGAATCCCAGAATGATTTGGGTTGGAAGAGACCTTAAAGCTCATCTCATTCCATCCCCTGCCATGTGCAGGGACACCTTCCACTAGCCCAGGTTGCTCCATGCCCTGTCCAACCTGGCCTTGGACACTCCTAGGGATGGGGCAGCCACAGCTTCTCTGGGCAACCTGTGCCAGGGTCTCACCACCCTCACAGTAAGGAATTTCTTTTGTATATCTCACCTAAATCTCCCGTCTTTCAGTCTGAACCCACTACTGCTTGTCCTATTGCTACAGTTGCTGCTGAACTTCTTGTACATCAGTTCCTGATGAATTTCTTGCCTGTTTGATAGGTCTTGCTCCTCCTGATGGGGTGTTGGATAGATTTTGAATGACTAACGAGCGGGAGGGGTTTTACAGAGCTCAGTTGAAAACCCTGGGTTTGGATCAGTCATTTTCATTTATTTTAATGGAAGCAGGGACCTCTCTGTTACGAATTTAGGAGCACTGGAAATGGTCTGTCTTTAGTTACCTTTCATGGTCCCCTGCAGAGTAACTCCTGAGCTATCAATGTCCACAGGTGACAGCTCCAAAGCCATAGGTGTTCCTGGTGATTTGGAAGAACACAGTAGAAATTCTGTGCCTTTGCTAAAATAGAGAATTCTATTAAATTTGTATGGCTTCTAAATAAACTTCTGTGGAAACCTGTTAGTTAGGTGTGTTAAATTTTACCTGATTTCCTTGCAAGCCATGCTGGATTTTGTCTAGCCACCAGCTCAGCTGAGTTCAGTCTATCTACCCCTGGCCATTTACAAGAAAGGATTTATCCGTTAAAATAATAATAATAATAGGAAATCAAACCATTTAGCATCAGTAGGGCAAGGAAATGGAGCGTGCCATGTTCTGTCAACAGCAGCTATGCTCTGTGTAAAGAAATTAACTCCCCAAGTGTACTTGCCCTTTGGGTCTGAGTTTAATCCCATGTATTTCTATCAGTTTTAATAAGTAGATTTATATTGGACACCAAATGTTAAAATTACCTAAACTTGAAAGGCCTGCCTATGAAATGAGTCGAAATAGATTCTCTGTGGAAGTTACTGCAGTGCCAATAAGGATTAATTAAAACTCAAATGTTCTTCATTGTGTGTTAATTGAAGAATTGTTATTCAGTCAACCTTTCTGATTTTTCTCTGTGTTAAATAGTCATGGACGTATTTCACCTAGTCTCACTGTTTATTTAACCAATTAATTGAGGGAGGGGATATTCTGCATTTATTAGGATTTTAATTGGAGAATTTTATTCCCGGTGGCCTAAACATCTACATATGTTCAGGCTTTGTGTTTAGCTTTTTTATCTTTTAAATGACCAATGTTCCTGATTGTACACACTACAGACTGGGGGGAAAAAAGCTTTCAAGTACTCTGCACAATTGAACTTCATTAGGGCTTGAAGACCAGGGGCCAGGTTTCCATCTCAGCTGTGCTCATGTAAGACAAAGTAATTCCCCACTGTAATAATGGATTTGCTCTGAGCTGGTTCTGGCATCGAGATGGGAATTTGGCCTTTGTGACTTAAATAATTAGAGTGTGCATTGTATAATGGTGTTTAACAGCTCAAAACATTCTATTTAATGGTCACTGATTTATAAAAGGTCTCTTTATAATGTATTTGTGGTTCAGTGGGTGCCACAAAATTTAAAGCTCCATGGAGAGCCTTCTTGTAGGCAAAATGTGAGAAAATATTCACTTTAGAAGGATAGAAGGATAAAGTTTACATGGCTTTTTTTTCCTGTGTGACCACACTCTCGATCACATTATTATTTGTCCCGTTCCTGACAGTGTTCAAGGCCAGGTTGGACAGGGCTTGAAGCAACCTGGTCTAGTGGAAGGTGGCCCTGCCCATGGCAAGAAGGTGGGACTGGATGAGCTTTAAAAGTCCCTTTCAAGCCAAACTGTTCTGTGATTTCATGATGTTATTAAAAAAACAAATCCCAACTAGTAGTAGTTTGTAGTCCTGCAGATTCATAGATGTTTGGAATTCTGCTTCAATGGTGCTTCAGTGCTTTTCTCTACTTTCCTTCCCTACACTCTGTTGTGAACCAGAAGGCAGCAAACACCAACACAGGTTTCATGCTGACAGTCCATATTCCTTGTGTTCTTTTTTTAAATTTCAGTCTTCAGTAACCCTAGAAATACGTTTTTGCCTCCTGACTTCACCCAGCTTTTTTATTTCATTTGGGAGATCAAGACAGAGATTACTCCAAATAACGTAAGACCTTATCTTGCACAGAAAATAGATGAAAAACATAAGCATGTCCAGTGTCTCTTTGTTTCTCTGTACCAATGCTGAGTGATTTATAGCCACAATTCTTGTTTCCCTGAGAAGAAAAGTGTCTTTAGATTAAACATTTGGCAAAACATTTTTTTTTTCTTGTAAAACCAAAGATGAGAGTAAATTACTTTCAAGGTCCGTATTCCAAACATAATTTCTGATTTAGCAATGCAATTAGGATACACTTATGTTAGAAAATATGAACAAGCCTCTCAGGCGGGGAAGCCCTTGGGTATGTGTTTAACTCCCACTGGGTTTACTGGGAATATGAATATTTGGTTGAAGCCAGGTCACTGTGATAAATATAGAAAGTTAGATTAGCAGGCACTGCCTTGGTGATATACTCAGGTGAGTTGATGTCACTGACATTGGAATTTCACATTCGCCTTATCTGAGTAGTCAGGGCACCCTTTTTAACTGTGCCTTAGCTGAATCTCTGGGGGTAGTTTGTCTTTATTACGCTGAATTTATCATTTCCTCAGTGACTGCCCATTGATTTGCTTTTAAAAGGTATTAAATGTTTTGCAAATAACCCCTGTGATGATGCATTGAACCCTCAGCAAAGGAGAAGGTTCATGCCAGGCATGGAGAGCCAAAGGTGGTCAGAAAAAACCTGGGTGACAAAAGATTAAGAAAGCGAAGAGCAGAGAACAAATCATGACAAAATCTGGGAGGACTTTTCTCTACTCTGCTGTTCATGACACTGCAGGGAGTAATAAAGGCCTGAGTTAATATTGGTTGTCACTGAATCCTGGCAAATAACCAGAACTGAAAATTAGGGTGAATCACAATTTGTGCTTTTAAAAGAAAAGAATAAAAGATTCCTATTATATTCATCTACCAGTGCCCATCCATCCAAATCTGCTTGTTGGAATCCACTATTAACTACTCTTACTGTCTGGGATAATGGCTTTTCCTAAGAGAGCCCTTTTCCATGGAAGCACTGTCAAAACAAGGACAAGTTTTGGGCCCATCAACCTTGAGAATGTCCTCTGACATTATTAGCTGAATTCATCAGCTATTAATGACTGCAAGATATATAGGATAGACTCTGGTTAGCACTGGGGAAGACTTTCAATTCACTCCCCTCCAAGATCTATTTATTCATTTAGACTAAATGGAGTTATTAAAGGTCATGACTTCATTTCCAAAGTATCAGGTGAAAATACTTTCCAGTTTGACAAATAGAGGATGCTGATCGCAATAAAATTAAATACCATCTTCAATAATTTCTTTGATTTTGAAGGCTATTTCCTCTAAGTTTTACTTTCATTAACTCAATCCAGGTGGGGCCTGGAGAAGTGAATTATGGTTCTCAGTGCTCAGAGGAGAGTTGTTGATACCAATAATGAATTTGGGGACTTTGGGTTTTCTGAAAACAGCAACAAGTTTTCTTGTCCTCCTCAGCACAGAGTGACATGGAAAACCTGAAATATAATAACCACCCTCTGCAGAGGGGTTTCACAACAAAGCTTGTGATTTCATTTTATGATCTGAGATTTACCTGTGATACACGAGTGAATCAGTCGTGACTAAAGAAAAAATCCTTTCTGTCCTTAAGGAGTCTCTGCACTCGATGCCTTTTAGCTGTAGATTTTACTGCCCAAGTGCTTTTGATAAGGGCATTGCAATACAAATTACAGACACTGCAATGTAAAAGTTTTATCCAAATTTTTCTTTTCCCCCAGCAGGAAAGCCATCTGCACCACTAACTTCTGCCAGAGCAGGGCTCACCTTTCCATGTCCTGTAACTGTTTGAGCTCTTAGCAACCTGGCTGTGGTTGTGATACGAATCCCTAAACCCAGCCAATGCAGTGAGGTTTGCCCTGTAGAAGATTCCCACCATGCCTTCCATGTGCTTTCTGGATGGATTTGGCTGGAGGGTGGGCAGCTGATCTCCAGGATCTTCTAATAAAATATGGAGGAAGAACAGAGGAGTTTTTCTGTTGACCTTCCCAGGAGAGACCCAGCCCAGGTTAGGATGATCCTCACAGGTGGAAACAGAGAAACCTGTGTCTAAGAGTAGATGGAAAGGACCTGCAGAAGGATCCTGGGAGGACTGACCTTATGGCATCTGGGATTTTACGGGGTCCTTGAAGGATGACAGATGATGTGTCTCCAAGCATAATCAGATGTGTCAGGTAGGATTGATATTAGTCCTACTTTCTGTGCCCAGAAGTGTATGATAAGAATAGAAAATGCTCCAGAGTCACAGCTGGTTGATGAGTTGTTCCTTACACATGCCTTGGAGGGCTGGGTGAGCAGCCCATGTTGGGAGAAAAAGCCTCCTAAAATCACCACATGCTCACATTGCCCACAAATTCCTAATGGGGTAACTTAGATAAAGATCTCTACTAATAGCACAGCCTGCAGGATTCACTACTTTTCTGGTTGTGAAAGTTGAAAATGTTCCATAAATAATTTTGCTCAGGTTGTACAGGAAGACTTCAGGTCCCCAAAGGGATTGTGGAAAGACTCTGATTTAACTTCAGATCCTCCCCTGCTCAGGCAGGGGTAGAGTGCAGGTGCAGTTTAGATTGCAGGATCCACCCCCAGAGGCAGGTTCCTTCTGTGAGCACAGGAACTCACCTGCTTCACTCAAGAGCTCCAAAGCAAATGTTTGTGGAAAAACTGCTTTAGAAACATGTGGGACATGTGTGGACACAGCTAGATGTTGTGTGTGCTGCATCAGATTGGAATAGAAGGGTACTCTAGACAGAAAATAGGTCTGCACAAGATGAGCATAATGCCAAAATAACATAAAAGCCCCTTTGTGAGCTTTTATCCAACTGTTTGGGGCTCTGTGCACCTTCGTTTTGTCAGAGCTGTATATTTAGTTCTCCAAACACTGTATTACAGAAATCAAGGTGTAATCAATCAGGTCTTCCTTCTGTTGTTGCTGTTCCCCATGAGAAATCCTTTCAGTTGTAGAAGCAGGGAATTAATTTGTGAAGGTGGCTGTGGTCTTGGAACATGTTTGGGCATTATGGGCATGACAGTAGCAAACAGAATCTATTTCCTCTGAGGTCAAGCCTAAAGATATTGTGAGCACAGTAAGATGGTGTAAATAAGAGTTAATTGAAAGCCCTGGTCAGAGCTTGTTCTATGGCTTTAAGCAGGACTGGCACAACTACAGAGATGTGAGCCATGTCAAAATATTTGCTTTACGCTGTTTGCAATGGCTTGGCCAAAGGGCCTGGTGGGTTTTCCCTCCTTACATTCCTCTGAATGCTGAGGCTACTGAGGCTGGGTCATGGAAACAGAGATTGCAGATCTCTTCCCTGCTGCTGTGGCTGGTGGACAGGAATGGTATGGTGGGTCCTGGCTCACCCTTAGAATACAGAGTGGAAGTTGTGGTTTCCATCTGAATGGAGAATAGTAGTGGGATGACAAGGAACAGAATAGACAGACAAAGGCTCTTAGCAAGAAGCAAAGCCTATGTGTCCCCTCCTTCCCATGGTAGTGCAGCAGGGGGGCTGCTCCCAAAGTCATCATTCATGGTGGCTTGGAGTGGTTAATGCCTAAATTTTATAATGTTTCCTGTTTTTTCTTAGGAGGTGGCAAAGTGACTTATAATCACAGGGATCATGGTTTTGATGGGAGCAGCTGCAACCCAGTGAGGTGAAATGCTGTGCCTGATGTTGCTCTGCAAATCCATCACAGAGCCCAGAATCCAATCCCTAGAGCTGGCAGTGTGGCAATAATCATTTCTCTGCAGAGATCCACAAGGAATCTTTGTAGGTCTGATCCAGTGGCTGGATGTGGCTGTGCCATAGTGCTGCGGGCACGGGAGAGCAGCCAGAGCTGCTGGCAAACAGCCTGTGAGCAGAAGGAGCTCCTGTGCCTTTGGCTGACCAGGAGTTACAGTTTTGCTCAAATATGATCACTTTTCACTTGGAATAAGAGAACAATGGGGGAACAAAACAATGGGGTCATCTAGACTTTGGGGACCACCATCTCCTGTAACTTCTCCATGAAGGGAGGTGCCTGCCATGGGCTGACAGGAGTTACACTCTGGATTTGGGATGTAGCTTTTCCCTTCAGGATGCAGTTTCTCCCTTTGAGGCTGTAGTCTCTCCCATAGGGATGTAATTTCTTTCTCACACAGTGGTGCACTCCCTCCCTTCAGGACACGGTTTTTCCCTTAAGGATGTAGCCTCTCCTTTAGGAATGTAGTTTCTCCCTCAAGGATGTGATCTCTCCCTTTCAGATGCAGTTTCTCCCTCAGGGATGTACTCTCTCCCTTGTGGGTGTAGCCTTTGGGCCTTTTTAAGAAGAGGAATATAAATTAACTCTGTTACTGAATTGCAGTTTTAGTTTCACTAAGCTACAACAAAACTATTTGGAGACAATATTACTGGATTTTTTTCTCCTGACACAGGCTCCCGAGTGGGATGGTACAAATGCTCTGTATCTCCTCTGTGCAGGTATCCAAATTAATAACATTTTCATTGGGCAAAGCTGGTGAAAACCAAAAGCCCTATGAAGGTGTCCTGCTACCATCACCTTACCCACAGCTAGCATAGCCAAGCTCCCTGTATTAGGAATGATGATTTAAAATCAAGTAATATCTAGATGTTTACCAGGAAATAAAGATGTTGGCTCCTTGCTGTAAGTAAAAAGAGAGGACTCGTGAATATGGTGAGGGGTTTTAGTATTTTCTAATGAAGAATTTCAAACAATGTCCTTATAATTTTTGCATTTCAGACTAAGCTGGCAGAGCAGGCAGTAACATGCAATGCAAAATGAGCTGAAAATCTGGGATAATTGCTTGTTACCACAGGAAAAAAAAAGTAAGGGTTGTTTTTATGAGAGGAAAAACCAAAAGTTCAGGCTAAACTTTCCATTTTGAGATTTTTTTTTTTTACTCTGTGAGACTTTGAGAAGTAATTATTGCAAAGGCAGTCACAGCACTAATCCACCTAATGCTCGGAGGTCAAAATGTTTCATCAGATTAAGGGATTATAAGACTTTGAGAAGATTGGTTAAGGTCATATCAAAATTTTAGTGATCAGATTTTATTTTAGTGATTGCTAAAGTGAAACAAACAGGTGCCCCTGCAGTTGGATGGCACTTTGACCCGTGGGCTGTGGAAGTGGACAAAATCCACTTTGAATATTTACTCTGTCCTGCAAAGCAAGTGGTTCCTCAGGGCTTGGGAGGTGGAGAGCCTGTTAGACCTGGAGAAAATGTGGAAATGATGACATGGAGGGCAGTGAGGGCTGAGGGAGAGGGATCACAACTGGGCTGACTCCCAGATTGGCACAACCACGCTCGGTCCCAGCTCCACATGGTGCTTCCTCACCAGAAGGCTCCCTGAGCAAGGCAGGATCAGATAAACCTGAGTGCAGAGTGGCATGAGAGGTGCAGAACCCCTCAGGTGTCAGAATAACTGACTTCTCTTTATTTAGGGATTACATGTTAATTCCTACTTTGAGATACGGCCAGGAATACACGTAGCCACTAATTAAAGTAAATAGGTGCATGAAAGATGTGTTGAAAAAATGTCTGTCTGTCTGCCAAGGGGATGTGTGAGATTCTGGCGAGAATGTGAATGCACTTTGCTGGGAGTATCCCAGTCAGTTGTGATTTTTTTTGTGTGTGTGCTTCCCCTTTAACCAACTGGTTTGTGCAGTTTGGAAAGGAAATATCCAGAGATATTTCCCCATATGGGAAAATACCGACAGCAGTGCCACACACTGTGCTCCCTGTTTTCCTACTGAGCAGGATGTGTTCAAGCACCAGCCTTTTTTTATTTTGGTATTAAAAAATACACTTTAAAATATTTAGGTGGTTTCTGAATGATAATAGGAATGACTATCCCTGGTGTGAGGGATGCCTTTGCCACTGGAGAGGATACTGTCTGTGTTACCACAGTCTCATCTCCCAGCAACGCAGTGCTGGTTAATAGGGCACAGGTCATTAGGATGAAGAGTTGGGCTCACTACTGGAAGAAGCCCAGAGGGACCTGGCTCAGAAACCACCAGGAGCAAGATACCTCAACACTGAGATGACCAAGGGCTGGACCAGCATGTCCTCCAGCGGTGAGGGGGGGATGTTCATCACTTTTCACCTCTGCAAACCTCTCACAGCCTCTCTATAGGAACTTAACAAATTGGTTGGCTTTGCCTGAACAAGTGGAAAAAGTCCCTGGAGGAGGAGAGGGTGGCTGCTGAGCCCCATCAAACCATCTCTGCAGTGTTTGCCCCACAGTTACCTGGACAGTGACTTACTAGTGGTGGTAGCTGAGCCAGGCTCTGTCCCTCCAGACATCCTAGAAACACAGCACAAAATCCTGATTAACATCTCTGACTTGTCACAAAAGCCAAGGGCAGTGTGGGGGGAAAAGACTAAGCAGCCCTAGAGGACACTCTGCCTTCACCCCACTATCAGGGCTTCTTCAGGTCCCACATGCGACCTGATTCAATGATCAGGTTATTCTTTAGTGATTTTCATCCATTCAGTATGAGAGCAGAGGCAGTTATCAAACTGCAAACAATTTTGCATGATGCCAGTGGTAGAGAATCACTCATTTTCTTCACAACAAAGCCACGCTCAGGGAGAAAAGTGATCCATAAGCAGGAGAAAACAGGCAAAGTTTTAGCTCAAAATCTTGGGAAACTCAGCATTAGTCTGCCTTAAACTGTGTCAGAGTGGGAGTCTGCATTTCTAACATCCTTGTAAGCACTACTTAGCATTTAAATTTAGAATTTTCTCTGTGGGCGACGCTAAAGACGACAAATGTCTGCCAAACCAGTGGCATCACACTGCATATGACCTTTTGGCAAGCCCTACAGTAACAGCCTGCTGACAAGATGCTCTTGCTTCAACCCTGATGTAAACAAAGTGGTTGGTGGTGTTCCAGATGTGTGAGGGATGGCACCCACTGGAGGGAGCCCTGTGTGGTACCTCGGAGTGCCCAGCTGGCACCAGGGAGCTCAGCCTCAAACACTGGCCCCTGAGAAACATGTGGAATGTACAAAACATCATTGCTGAGCTTTAAGGTCCCTTCCAACCCAAACCATTCTATGATTTTACAGCACCAGTTTTCACCTGGCAGAGGAGACTGTGTGGAAATGTCCCAATGCCCAGACTGGGGGACCTTTGCTGCTTGTTTTTACATCTGCCACCAGAAAACTTGACCTTTTTAGCATTTTCAAGTGAATGTCAGTAACTTCTGAAGACCTCAGCCTGGGAGGACGTGGCTCGCTGGCCTGGTGAGACTGATGTGCTCTAACAGCAGCACCATGTGCTTTTTAAATGTAACTTCTGCCCTCCTCGTGACCTTGTGTCTTTCATAGCTTTGCTGTCATTGATTTTCAGTCTCGTTATTGGTTTATTTTTGTATCACATGTGCTCAATGAAAACAGAGAGCCCGAGAGAAAACAACAGAGTGGCTTGTTCCATCCTTTATCTACTGACATTAGTGAAGGGTCCATTGTGATTCTTGAAAGCAAGTAGAAGGAAGAGAAACACAGAAAGAAAATCAGCAGTGATGGGAGTTGTTCTGGTTTGTTGTGCAGCAGAGCCAGGGGAAAGGTGGCTGTAAGATGTGGTATTGCTGTGTCTCTCAACTCTCAAAGCAGCTTTCCTCTGTAATTCTCTCCTGGCAAGCTCTGGTGGGATTTTAGAAAGGGAGACCTCAAAGAAAAAGGACAAAAAGCATTGTCAAAAAACGTTATGCTTTGCTGAAATGGAATCAGAGATTATTGAAAGGACTTGGAGAGCTGCTTTTTCAGAAGCAAAGGTGGGAGCGAAACCCAGGCATCAGCGATGGCTTTGCTTGTGCTGCACCAGTTACAGCATTTGCATAAATGGGGCTACTGGAGAACGTGTCTGCTCTGTATAATTTTCCAGACAGAACTGTGCCAACACCAGAACTTAGTGAGAGCAAGGATAGGGTGTCACCTACAGCAGCGAAGAAACTGTAGAGCGTGTGTTCAAACCGATGTTCGTGACTGTCTCCTCCTCAGCAGTTTTCATCCAGAGCCAATGTCAACAGCAGAGAACTGCACTGGCTTCCCGTGTCAGTAATTGCTGCTGTGGAGCATGAATATTGTAGAATATTGACTTTGCAAGTCAATTGATTGAGCACTGTTTGTACACTTTTGTTGTTGTTGTTGTTTTCAGAAATGAAAATGAAAAGCTGCTGACTTCCTGGATAATTTGCTCCACAAATTTTTGCTGGGCAAGTCGACTACACAGCTGTTTGTTTCACTGCTGATGCAGGAGTTCACAGGAGTCAGAGCAGTATTAAATCCATTGGGAGGTGCAGACAAAGTTGCCAGGACAAAAGATTTCCTTGGGTTCCTCCTTGCTGTTCCACTTTGGTTTTTAATTCCATTTGATTTTGTTGATATATAAATATAGATACATATGTGAGTGTATATATATATATATGTTTATACATATGTATATAGGGGAGTCAAGAGGGGACTGAGCTAATAACGTGGTTCTAGGCATGAAAGAAATTTGGGGTCCTCTGAGTTCTTCTATTTCCAATATGCCAGTGTTGAAATTAAATTTGAGAATGGCAAAGACTTCTTGAGCCTTAAAATGGAAAAAAAAAAAAAAAAAGAAAAAGAAGTGGCTTCATGGNTGGAAAAAAAAAAAAAAAAGAGAAAGTTGCTTCATGGAAGGTAAATAAGGTAAAAAGGTTTGGAAAGGGAGATGAGCTGTAAGTTGGACAAGCTGAGGTAATCAAGAGTGTGAATAGGCTGTGGAAGATGGATGCAGATTAGGTGCGAACATACACTAATTTATGAGTTTTGGACAAAACCCAGAGAGGAAGAAAATTGTACTTGGGATTGAAATGGCAAAGCAATAGGAAGGAGTTTACGTCTGAAGTCTGAAAGCTTCCATGAACAAAATGAGCACTGACCCGTCTAAATAAATCATCCATGGTGTGGAAGGGAACTGAGCTCATCTCCAGTCGCTGCAGGAAGAAACCCCAGCTCTGAGCAGAGCCACCATGAGCTGGGGAGGATCTGGGCATTGCTCTGGCTTTGCTGTTTCACTCAGGTAAAGAACCTGGAGCACCATCCTGTTGGCTCTCCTCAGAGTCTGTGACACGATGCCAATGACACTGGAGTTTGTGTCTCCTACAGCCTCTGAGATAAGGACAAATGCTCTGGAAGCGCTTTTCCAAAAATTTCTCAACCATACCATGGCTGTGAAAAAACAGGGCTTTGTCTCATGCCACTTCTGAGCACCAGAAACGGCGTTGAACAGAATTACTTTACTTTACATCTCATTAGTATGGTTACATAACGAAAAAATATTGTCTGGTGAAGTATTTCAGGACTGGAGCGAGGCCGGGGAGAACAAAGGCTGCATTCTGGGCAGACTGGGCCACAGTTTGACATTAAACACAAGCAGCTCTTTGCCATCTTTGTGTAGAGGCTGAAAATATTGTGGGGACTTCCAGCACTTACCACTTTACTGCTGTTGTCTGACCCGCAGTAGGTTGTTACAGTAAGAGGGGTTTTTTCCTCCCCACCTCTGTTTTTAAACACTAAGAGTCCCAGTTCTCTTAGAGATTTCTGCTTAAATTGGATTCGGTTGCTCTTTTAGCACGTGGTTCATTTCTCTTCGCTGCTGGGACATGTACAGCGGCGAATCTGCATGGGGTTAATGCCTGAGTGCACTAAAAAAAGCAGAGGCTGGCAAGGAGGAGTGGGAGAAAGTAGATCAAGAGAGAGAGCTTTGTTCCAGTTCGAGTGCTTGAAGGATGAGGGAACGACTCACGCTGTTACTGCAGACCGAAGGAATGTTGTTAAAGGGATGGGATCTGGTCTTGCTTCAGTTTGTAATTTCATTCCTCTGATGACCAACACAGTAAGTGGGGAAGACCCTTTCCACAAACATTCCCACCTGTGGGACTCCATCCCTGGTCTCGCACACAATTTCAACTGGTCACGGTAACAAATTTGGGTTTGCAAAATTAAAACTTCCTTGTACTCCTGAGGAGATTCGACACTGGGAAAATGCTACAACCTCCCATTGCCGAGGGCATCACTAACAGCCAATCAGTTCTGTGTCTTGCAGATGGTCACACTGAACTTTGTCAGCTGAAATATTAATTAAATTCCCTCCTGCTCTCAGGAATAAAACTTTGCTGGAGGTATTTCTTGCTTCTCTCACTCTTGCAATCTACCTTGCAGATCTTGCCCATTTAATACATTATATTTGGTTTCCTTGTGGGGAGACACAAGGAAGAGGTCAGGAGAGTAGGGGGGGGAAGGCTTTTACTTTCTAAGGCACGAAGAGAATTTAGAAACTCTCAAATATAACGAGGGCTTTAGAGGAAAGAAATTCCTTTGCAGCAGCAGATTTTGCCCAGGCTGGCCGAGAACTTTGTGTGTTTGAACTCTGAGTGTGTGTACTCTCTAACAGTGCTGGGGGTGCAGGCCCTTCCTGAGTGTGACACTGTGTGAGCATCCCTGAGACACCCAGAAATGAGGGAATTCATGGGGGTCCCAGCCCTGGTCCGTGCTCCTGGATTGTGGCACCCACCCCGTGCCACAGAGGGGATGGAGGGTGCAAAAGGCAGCTCAGATGGCTGCATGTGGTGCAGAAAATGCTAAAGCAAAGGGAATTAGCAGAAATAATGAGGCAGAGCTCGTGTCCCCCAGGAAAGAAGAAACGTGACACAGAAAGAGGGATGAGGAATTTGCATCTGTAATGCAAGAATTGCCAAACTTTCTCAAGAGTCATTTTTGCTCTGCTCATTCCTTACTGGGGATGGGGAGCAGTTCAGGCTTGGCAGATCAGAAGAGTTGTCATCTTCTCATTTTCATGTACTTCAGTACTTTGTAATCTTGGCAAAAGGAAGGTGCTGAAGGGGGTCTATTCTTGAGTTTCCAATTCTTGCCTTTCCAATGTTGATTAAACAAGAAAATCTCCTTACAAGCCTCTTCTTGTTAGATTCTTCAGTCCTATTTCAAGATCAAATAGGCTTTGAAACAGGTCTGGATAAGCTCACAGACTTAATCTGCTTGAAAGGTATAGATTGGGCAACAGGCTCGACGTGACAATAGCTCACTCTGCATATCACAGGTGCCCTCTGTCCTTGGCAGATAAGCCCCAGACATTTTCAGAGGTTGCCTGGGACATCAATGTTCTGCCACCGGTTGTACAACTGCTCGGCACGGTTGTACCTGAAGGCACTTGTTTAATGGAGACAGTTTTCATTTTCTGCCACTTACTTGAGCAGGATCAACATTATTGAGCTAATTAGAATTCAGCAAGAACTGATTGTTCATCAGAGAGGGGAAAAAATGTTCCATGGAGCCCTGGGTTTGGTAGAACTGTTTCACATAATTAAGCAATTCCACATCTTGGCATTTTATTCCACTTGTTATCATTGCACTTTGTTAATAAGTTTTTAATTGCAAATCATCTCTGTGACACAAATTACACTGTGTTTACTGATCAGCAAAAATGCCATGAAAACCGGCTTGGATGCCAAGGCCTTCCAAAATACTGGCTGCCAACACCTCTTTCTTACACGGTTTGGCAATAAAATACCTCCAGGTTACCCAAAATATATCGATTTCCAGTTTAAAGGGTTATGAACCACACAGATCCTTGGCTGAAGCTCCAGGAACAGGGAAAAAATAGCTTCCATGGCCAAAAGAAGTTTATTTATGTGTTGCTGACCACCAAGTTTAGCTGCGTCTCCCAGATATTCTGGTTGATATCCTGCCATGTTTGCTGTGCATTTCTCAAACTTGGGAAAGGTGGTTATTTAATACCATTATTTAAGAGTTAAGTTCACAATTACATGTACAGATTTGGCGTCAGGTTGAGCAATAATAATTTATCCTAAAATCTGTATATTGTTTTCTTTCAAGGAAGTGTCCAGGCTGAGCTGCTGAAAAACATCTGCTTTGCCTTTACAAAGGAAATACTTGAAAAGCAGAAGTGAGAAAGCTCCTTCCTTGCTCTTAAAGTCTTTAATTATCACGTTCCAGTACAAATGGACAAGCTTGACTTCATTTTTGCAACTGGTTCATTTTATAACATATGAAGGAAATATGTGAATATCTATTCAAGTTCACATGTGAAATTTCTGTTCAAGTTACTAAAACCTATTTGGGACTTTAGCTAGCAACTATTTTAATTTTTAAAAAAGGGATAAAACTTTCAGAGAGCCCCAATGAGACTTGTATTTGCTTTAGGGGAGGGGGTTTGGCTTTTGAAATTTTTAAAAAATATGCAAAAACTATTGGAAAATTTGAAAAAACTATTTGAGATTTTACTGCAAGAGTTTATGTGATTTTAGATCTCAATCAGCAACTGAAATTTTAAAAAAATATTGCTAAGTTTGAGGTTAAATGAAGTATTTTCTTAAAATTTAAACGAAATTTGTTACAGTAGTGGTGAGAACTCCAAAAATAGTAAAGCACGGGTGTCCTTAGGTCAGATTGACACAGACAAACTGGAGGTGCTTGCCCCCAGGCCCCTGAAATATGTGCAACACAGCTCGAAGACATGCCGGGGGTTAATTGAGATCAGCTCATGTGAGCCCCAGCCCCTGGCACGGCTCCACCAGCGCTTGTGTGGGGCTGAGGTTGGGCTTCCTTTGATCCGAGAGGTTGACGACAATGCAGTTGGGGAGGCCTGGATTTTTGTCCCAGTCTGTTGATTTTTTTGTAAGACCTGGAGCAAACATTTATCCCTCCTGGTTAAGTGACTGCAGCTGTGAAATATTTAAACACAGCTCAGAGCACTGAATGAGCCATGGGCTGGAATTTCACAGCTCCTCTCCAGGCTCTTCTTCCTCTTCTGCCCCTGACCAGGCTGCCCATGGCCAGGTTAGATGGGGCACCTTCCAATACTTGCACCTTTCCTTTGAAGTGTTTAAAAGCAAATGAAGTCATTCCAGTTTTCCTTAACCTTAATGTGTCAGTTTCTTTCTCAGGTTATAAAAACATGTGCCTCCTGCGTTCTTTTTACTGTGGAAAGTGTGCTGAGGGGGGAATTACAGTCCCCTGAAATAATTTCCAATTATGCTGAACTTTCAAAGTGCACCACCAGGTCTCATTCCTTTATCTGAAGTTGCCTTATCAGAAAGCAATCTCTTAGCTCAGACAAACAGAGATATACAAAACTCTGCTGGATTTTGCTTTCTCATCACGTCTTTTTCATTCTGTACGTTCTCCCTGGTGCTCTGGGAGTTGGGCACTCCCCTCTCTGATCCGAAGGGACACTGCTGTTGTCTTCATCCAGGTTTGGCTTATTCATCTCCTTCAGCCCTCGCTGGCCACAGGGACATCATTTCCTACCTCCAGAGGACAGACTGACCTGGAGCAGCCTGTGCTGTGCACTGTCCTTCAGGAGGATGAGTGCTGAGAGTGAAGGGGGTGAGGCAAAGGTGTGAATGCTCAGCCGTTGGTTTCAACTGGAACTCAGTTTTATTGAGAGTTTGTATCAAATGCTCAGTCCTGTTCAATACCCCTCACCCAAAATCCACCCCCTGTCCCCCAGAATTCACCTGAGCAGGGTGGTTTCTAGAACACACAGGTTACTGCAGCTCCAATTTCACTCCTCACCCTTCAGAAACCCTTCTGTTCCCCCACTCTGATTCAGAGGAAACTGCTGTTTCCATTTGGGCTTTTTCATGTGCTTTGCTGAGTTTTTTCCGAGTCACTGATGCTGAATTACATGTAAAAATAAATGTTAGAGTTACCTGAGCCGCTGAGGAGGCTGGAGTGTACTTTGGCCTCAAAAACCAGGCACCAGGGAGAGCTCCAAAAGGCTCCACTGTCTTCATGTCATACTGAATTTCCTTTGGGTCACTGCAGGAATGGGTTTCCCCGGTCAAGGCTGAAAACATCCCCTTAGGAAATGTAATTTCCAAAACCTGTGTGCATGTAAACTTAGCCCAGTTTGTTCCAAAATATCATTATAAAATATTGAATACTAAGGGCAAGAAAGCAAATACAAATATGGTCTGACCTCACTTAAAAATAACTAATGTCTGTGAATCCTCAGGTTGGAATTATTCCCCGTGGGTTAATTATTTTGAAACCCAAGACTTTGAAATACCAACCCCAGCAGGAGAAGAGCTCCATGACAGGTACAGACAACCAGCTCCACTTAACATTCCTAGAAGGTCAAATAACTTAAAACTACAGTGTTTGAGGTCCATTTAACTGGATATAATTAATTACACCAGAAGTGAAAACAGTTGCTGAAGTGCTGGATTAAGGGGAAGAAACACCCCCAAGTCATTGCCATGTGCCCAGAATGAATTCCTCAAGTAGTGTCAATCTAATAGTTGTCAACAGTGTAACTGAGGCATTAGTCACTGGCTGCTCAGAAAATTCTGTGTTTGGAACAGGAAAGGCAACCATACATAATTTATCTTAAAGGACATCCTTGATTTCTCCATTATGTAGAGAGGGGGAGGAAAGCAAAGGGAATAAAATAGTAAAAAGCTTTACAGAGTCAACACTATGGAATGTGGCTATTTGTATAAATAATAAATTCATGCCGAATTCAGACTGAACATTCTCTAATCTTGCAACAAAATTTACTGCGAAATCAGAAAAAAGGAACGAAGAAGGGGCAGGAAGGAGGGGAGGAGAAGGGAAGAAAGAGGAGGGAAAGGAATGGAAAGAAAGGGAAGGGGAAGGATGTTTTTATGTGCCTGTGCTGTACCCCTGGAGTACAAATAATGCAATTCCCACAAATATATCTTCTTGCACTCGTAGCTCAAATACAAACCAGTGTAACAGAAAAAACTTCTCCAAGGCACCCCTGTTAAGGAGAAGCAGAAAGTAGGTACTTCTCAGCATGAATGGCCGCATTGTTTTGCCTGTGTTAGCAAAGACAGCAATTATTGTTGGCATAAGGCTTGTTGTAGCTCACGCAAGATTTTCTTCACTGCCCTTGATGTATTGTCAGCTGGGAGGCAGAAAACAGAGCAGATACTTGAGCGTAAACCTTGGGAGCAGAGCTGCTAAGAATAGAATTCTTGAAGCAGTTTTGTGGCTAATGACTAATCAAAGAAGTTTTCTGTGACAGCAGCGACGGGAAGGCGCTGGTCAATCTGTGAATGGTCACTGACATGGAGACACTGCCTGTGGTACCAGCTCAGCAGAGCCACTTCCCCAGACCCAGCGAGGGCTGAACGAGCTCTCCTGTGAGCTGGAGCTGTCACAGCTTGCCAGCACTGAGAGAGTTTCTCTTTGAGTTAGGGGAAAATTCGTACGTTGGCTGAAAATGCTGTATTTTCTCTGGATCTATTGGCTTGCCAAGGCATGGAAATTTTGGAATGTTTCGCTGTGATGCAGTTGAAAGGAAAACTTTCTGTCTGCTCAGGCATAAGGATACAGGTACAGGGTGTTTCTTCAAGGAATGTTCTGGACTGAAATATTGAGTGAGCGAGTACAGTCTCCAGGAGCCTTCCAGTGCTCGGGCTCTTGATTTTTTTGAATCTACAAAATTTTTTATGCCCAGTCCAACTGCAAATGGAGCAGCAGAAACAGATTGTTCTGTATGTGAATCAATGCAGTTGCAATGCAAAACCTTGTTTCATGCAGAGAGGGTAAGAGCTAACTTCAAATGGAAATTAATAGCAATGATACGTGGAAAGAATTTGTTAATTGATACTTAATGATGCATTAATATTTATTTAAAATTTCGCATAGGGATTGTAACCATAAACTGAAGCTTTAAATAACTGTGAGGTAAAGAGAATTGGAGGAAAAGCAGCAGCAGCGAGATTAAAAAATTAATGCCATGCAAAAGGAAATGAGTTCACCTGAAAAAGTCTCTTAAATAAAATATTTTCTTTTATTTTTCATGCACTAGCACCTTATCTCCATCCAAGGCGTGTAGTCATTCTGGTAATGAAAATTGCTGCCATTGATCTGTGAGAACCACAGGGAACTGCACTTCCATTATTGCACTTCCTAAGAGAGCAAGAGATTTGGGGGGAAAAACCAGGCCTATTTAAAGTTCAGTTTGGTGTCCTCCTTGATTTCCCACCTCATTTCAGTCAGCTTGTTTAAGCTTTAAACAATTCTGAAGGTCTTGGAAAGCACTCCAGTTCTTTCCCCCAAATTCCTTCTATCCCTGTGGTCAAGAGGACCCCCTTCTCTGTCCCTGCAGACCCTGCTCTGGGGCAGCTCCTGCCCCGACAGCCTCATCCCTCAGCAGTGCATGGCCATGGCAAGAGCCTGGGTCAAAGTATCCATTTAGAGTATAGAATTGTAGAATCGTGGAATCAGTTAGATTGGAGAGGCCTCTGAGATCATTAAGTCCAACACTGGCAAGGCCACCACTAAAATGTGTCCCCAAGTGCCACATCTATCTGTTACATCCCTCCAGGGATGGGGACTCCTTCACTGCCCTGGGCAGCCTCTGCCAGGGCTGGACAACCCATCAGTAAAGAAATTTTCCCCAGTGTCCAACCTGGCACAGCTTGAGGCTGTTTTCTCTTGTCCTGTCCCTTGTTCTCTGGGAGCAGAGCCCGACCCCCACCTGGCTCCCCCCTCCTGTCAGGGAGTTGCAGAGAGCCAGAAGGTCCCCCCTGAGCCTCCTTCTCTCCAGGCTGAGCCCCCCCAGCTCCCTCAGACACTCCTTGTGCTCCAGACCCTTCCCCAGCTCTGTTGTCCTTCTCCAGACATGCTCCAGCACTTCAAAGTCTTTCCTATCACGAGCAGACCCCAACACCCTCTCATTCATTTTTTTCCTGTGCAAGTTCTCAACAGTGCATTGAGATTATACTTCCTGCTCTCTATTTTCTTTACTGGTACAATTTTTAGCACCAGTATATTCATGAGGATGGTGTAATGATTTTCTTTTAAGTTTAGCTGGTTTCCAGTGAATGGACATCAGGAGCTGTTTATCAGATGCTGGGAACACCCTGACCAAACCAAGAGTTAGCTTGAAATGCAAAATCTTTATTAATTTTCAAACGAGTGAAACTATTTTTTCTCACTTCTCTTACAAAATCACGAGGCTACGGCTTCAAAGGAAATGTTGGGAGTTAGATGGTCCCCATGCAGGATTCAGTGAGAATGAGATGCAGATGTAGCTCGTGTTCACCACACGGCTGCTGCTGCTCTGTGATTTTTGGCAGCCGGAGTGCTGGGGGAGGTGACAAATTCAGACCCGATGTGTGGCATTGCATGTTCTCCACCCAAACATCACGTTCCCTTCCACGGGTGGTGGATGCTCCTCTGTGCACTGAGAAACAGAGGTGAGAGGGACACTGGGCAGGATGATGGAGAGGGGTGTTTGCATGGTTTAAATGAAGATGCACCACGTGGTTCTGTACAGAGCACCATGTTAGATCATTCCCCCTTCTGCAAAATTGATTATGTGCCCATTTATCACCTCCTACATTCGCACTCAGCTCATTCCATTTGCCTTTTCTCATTCTTCAGATGTGCATTTTGCACCATCAAAGAGACACAACACTGGCAAAAATGAATAAACATTTCAGCAAAACCCAAGAGTTTAACTCACAGCCCTAAACCCAGGGAATGAAAGAGGAAAAGAAAAATGGGGTTCAAACCCTCTGGTTATGTAAGTTGACACATCAAGTTGGAGATGCTTCATTTTCCACTTGCCTAAGTAGTTCAGGGATTTCTCTGCAGAAACCAATGGAGTTTGGTTCTAAGTAAAAATGGAAACAGTCTGTCTGAGTTATAAATGGCACTTGCTGCCAGTAGGATAAAAATCATGAGGAGCGAAGTTCCTGCCATGAGGAGGCAGGAGAAAGGAGTCTGTGGAATGGGGAGAGAACAGTGATGGCTCTGACACAACACAAAAGCTGACCTATGGAGTATCTATAGAATAATAATCCATTTTTATATCATTCTGTAAAATCCTACCAGCTTTACTTATAGCAGCCCTTTTACTTATCCTAGCACACCTGTCCATAGCTCCCTGACATTCCAGTTGTGGAATTTCTCCCTGAGGTGCCTCCATGCCAGACCTCCTCCTGGTGCTTTGGAATAGTTCCAGCACATCAGTGGGAATAAAGGTCACTGAAACATGAAAATACATGTTAGAAGGGACTGGGAGAGGTTGGTCAGTCCAGTCTTGCTCAAAGCTGCCCTAAACGACCGCTGGATCACTGCCAGCAAATTCCAGTAATTATATTGCTCTGGTAATATGAAGTCAGCACAGTCTTCCCCTTACTACATTTAAGATCTTCCTTTTCTAAACACATTCTATAAAGAAATATTATTTTGGGCTTGTGTTTGATGGTGTTTGTTTGAGACAAGGCACTGAGGAGATTTCTAATAATGCTGTCCCCATTAGCAGCAGGCCTACAATGCAGCTGGCAAGTGCTTTTGTGCTTTGTGTTGAAGATGTGATGGCATAACCTGATTTTAAATTTTAAGTGTATTACATGTGGCAGGTTGTAAACCTGAGAAAGAGAGAGGAGAATAAATACAGAAACCATGTTGGGTGTTTGTTTTTGAAAGTGCTGAGTTGTGTGTAGATGGTTTTGGTTCATGCTCAAGGAGGCACTTGTGTCAGAAACACCACGAATGCTCTGCAGGAGGATGGTTTTCTTTTTTCCAAAGAAAACCAACAAAACTGAGTTTCTAAGAATCTGTGAGGGCAACCTGTTCTTAACCAATGAGCAAAATAGAAAAGTATTTGAATGAAAGTAGGTGTGTGGTTGGGGGAGGGAATGGTGCAGCCCCAGCAATCATGGGGTGCAGCTGGGAGCTGAGAGGGGAGAAAAGGGGAGGCTCCCTGGAGTGGGACTGAACAGCATTTTTGGGTGCTGCAGCTCAGGGTGAAGGGTTTGGTCCTCTTTCATGAGGGCTGGCACTGTGGCATGCAGAGATCCAGGAAGGGTGGTAGGTGCATCCAGGGCAGCAGGACCAAGCTGTTTCTTGTTCCTTCTCCTGCCGCTGTGTGAGGTCTGCAAGGGGTGCCTGCCAGAAAAATAATCAGCTCTCTGGCAGTATTTAAGGGATGTCCTAATTACTTTTAGAGAAAGGAGAACTGCCTTTCCCAGGATGAGAGAATGGTTCCTTGTGCCTGGTCAAAGAAGAAATCTTCACAAGCTGGCACTGAAGGTTTCTCAGGGAAGAAATGCATGTTCTGATTTTGACATAGCTTCAGGTTAACAGAAAATAGTTGTTTACCTTTTTTTAAAAAAGGGAAAGCCTGTTTCAGTTGTGTTTCAATTATCTCCCCTCCTGTGAACATGCACAATTAGGAGCTGAAAGTCCATTCCTTACCACACTGCTTAATTATGGACGGAAGGTGTTAAGCTAATTAAAGAATGCTTGCAGTTAACTGCCAGATCTGCCTCAGCAGCTGAAATGTGTCTTGTTCCTTCTATGGAGTGGTAGGATATGAATGTAGATGCCATGGCTGAAGGCTGTGTAGGGCTCCATCCTTACAGTGCTCTCTCTCTGTAGGCACATCATCCTCCTGTGCTAGTCAGTGGAGAAGCGTGAGGAGGAGAGTCCCTGCTCTGTGCTGCAGCCTGGCCCAGCATCAAAGGAGAGAAAAGGTTTGCCTAATTGTAACTAAGAAATGGGATTTTGTGTTTTAGATCACAATAATGTTATACAAAACCCACCCCTGCCCTCCATGTGTTGCTCAACCTTCACCCAGGACACAGCTCTTTGACCAGTGTGGTTTGTGCTGAATCCCCCTGGGATGGTTGGGCAGGCTGTGCTGCTGTTTTAGGCAATGTCATGTTCACACAAAAATGCCTTTTTTAAGTGAAAAGCAGCCATACAGAAGGTGATCTTGCTCTGGGGTCACCACAGATGTCATGTAGGCTCTGAGGGTAAAATAACTGAGGTGGCAGTTCTGTTTTGTTTTGTTCTCCCTCCTAACGAGTTGTTGTTACTTATAATTGTGTTATCGGTAATTATGGTGTCTGCCAAAATATAATGCATATAAAGGCAACAATAGTTTTATTTTATATGAGTAAAATAGCGCAAGTCCTGTTCTTGTTCCAGAATTAAGGCAGTTGAGATCCCATCCTAACAGCTTGTGTGTCTGGAACAAGGATATGTTCTCAATGTTCTCCTTAATAATGTCATTGGGTGTCTCCCACCTCTATTTGTACAGTCCTTCCCAATTTGGAAAACCTTCTGTGCTCCTCTGAGATGGTGCCTGCCCTTCCAGGGGGGGAAAGCACCCAGTGCAAGGACTAAGCCTTCAAAATAGGGGCATCAGTGGTGGGAAAACAGGTCACATATGTGAAGAGCACCTTCATTCTGGATAAGCTGTAATACAGTGAATAAGACTTAAAAAAAATGTATCCCACGAAAGGGCTCTCAGTATTTTTTATTTCTGCTGTCTGTGTTTCACAACTGGAGGGTTATAATGGTGGTGCAGCTGTTCTGTCAGAGAAGACTGTGCTAGAGTCTTGCTTGTTGCTAGATCTTTACATAGGAAAGGAATTTTTCAAGGCATTTTTGATACTTTGGGAGGAGGAGAAAGGCATTTGATATTCTTGTGAAGCAGGCAGGGAGAAGACTGTGCAACTCATTTCCAAAAACTCTTTAAACTGCAGGACTTTAATGCTACAGACTATTAAGCAAGGTTTCTTGTCTTCGTTACTTCCAAATAAATGATGCTGGTAATGAAAGAAAAAGTAAAAAATGCTTGGGGGCATTTGGAAGGTGAAGCCTCGAACTGGCCAGCACGGTGTGATCTGAAGGGGCTTTCCTGGGCTGCACCCAACCTGGGGTGCTCTGGGGTACCACACCACGAGCTGCACTACCCAGCCCCAATGCACAGCAAATAAAGAGCTGTGACTTACTCTAGGAAATAATACTTTGCTGTAATATATCTAAATACAAGTATAAGAGAGCAGAATTAGATGATCTTTAAGGTCCCTTCCAACCCAAACCACTGTGTGATTCCATGTCACGCTTGAACAGGGAAACCTTTTGGGAAAAGGTTAAACGAAATGGTTCTGTCCCCTGTGAGATCTCAGCTGCAGGTGGAGCCCGTGCTGGGTTTCCACTGGTGTAGCTGTTAATGGAGGGTATGAAAAGTTGTGGTCTCTGAGAGATGTGAGGCAGCCTCTGTTGTAGGAGCAGCTCTTAGCAACAGCCTCTCCAGGAGGGTTTATTTGAAGTTTTAGAGGTGGTTTTTCTGTACCCACATGAGGGGCAGCAATGCTGGTATATTTGCATCCATGTGGGATGTCTTCTGTTTTTAAAAACGCTGACATTTCCATGGCTCCAGAATGTTCAGCATAGGTGGAAACTCCATTTCCAAGGTTGGTTTAACACTGGGATCTGACCAGACATCTGCCTGCTACAGAAGCGTGTTTTGCCCAGTCTGCAATAAAAATGCTTCCAAATGGCCCAGATATGGTTATCAGACGTGAAAACAGAGCGAGAAGTTGTTGAGATAAAATCAAACCGAGGGGGCCCACAAAGATGATTCTGTTCGGGGAAAAAAAACAACATTTAATCATTCTGTTGCAGTGAAACTGGCATTTTTTTCACTAATAGCACTGAGCTGTGAGTCTCACTCCTTCTCAAGGAAGGCAAAGCTTGCCCGGTGTGACAGCCTGCCTGCGGTACCCAAAACATTTGTTGTTCAGAAGCTCTGGTTAATGCAGAGCTGTTAATTGTCTGACCATTAAATTACTTGGCTTCTACTTAGTCCCTACTGGGGACTAATTTTAAATTCAATTAGCACAAAATTTAAAGGGATATAGTTGAGGGATTCCAGAAAGCTGCAGAGATATGAAATCGTGTTTGATAAGACGCAGTCAGGAAAGGGAAGCTTTTAATCTCCATTTCAAGCTTTTAAACCAGGAGAAACTCCAAAAGAGAAATTAAATTCCCTTTGAATACATGTGTGCAAATGAGATTCCTTTCTGTTAATGCACTGTAATTTCTAATTGTTTTGTTATTTCAGTAAAACTATTAATCATCCAGAATTTGAACGAAATAATAAAGCCTTTGGGAATTAAAGTCACAGGGGTGTATTTGTAAGTTCACACATTCTTGGATTCTTTAGGTACTGGCTGAGACTTCAAAGTGTCAAAATGCCACTTCCATCACTTTCACTTCATCAAAAGCAAAAGGGATGAGAAATCCCATTAGGTGCCTGACTTCCAGAATACTTGTGCAACAGCAAGAAATGTCATCAAGCCCTCAGGAATCAGTGAGGAGATGGAATGCGTCCCTCTTTACTGCACAGAACTGCAGCCGTTCCTTATTTTAGGCTGCTGGTAGGTTTGTGGGGGCAGAGCACGGATCTGCAAAGTGAGATTTGGCTCAGGCTGGTCTCACTTGGGGAAGATCTTCAGCAGCACCACCATAAAGCTCTCTCTGACTCCTACCATGCCTGCCCTGCAGTAGCAGCAATAATAGCAGTTAGATGATACTCCAGCTGACATTAAAATTGTGGTTTAAGATTTCTTGATTTAAAGAAAAGAATAAAATAAAATTCCCCGGAGTGAAAAGCTGGTTTTGTGGGTTGAAGAGTGGATGAACCAGTCCTTGTACAGATTCTGAGCAGTGTACCAGACTTCCAGCAAAGCCATAGGGGAGGCATATGTTGTGCTGAAGGATAAATGCATCCTGTAGAGAGAGCAGCTGTTAAAGGTGTGATGTCTCACCCTGAGAGGGAATAGGTGAACTGTTCTGTTGGGTGCTCTTATAGCACCCTCATTCTGGAAACCCTGTGAGGAGCTGCATTGCTCCCACCCCCCTTCCTGGGAGAGATTTGTGCACCTTGCCTCTGGCTTTCAGGGTGAGTTTTCCAAGGCTCTTAAAAGTCTTTCTGCTCTGGGAGGGGGTTGGCACTCAGACATTTTGGAAATTGCAGCCTTGTGGTGAGGTATTGCCACTATCCTGTCTCTGAGCCACTGTTTGGGTTTCTGTAATGCTGAGGTTTCCCCGAGGGAGGAAGAATGAGCCTTTCTCCTCCTGTAGCAGATCATCAGCTGGAAAGTGGGTGTGTTGCATCGAAAGAGCTGAGATGAAGCACCCAAAATGCCGATCCTGGCCGCTGGCAAGGGACAAAGGAGCTCCTCGGGGGTGCTTTGGTACAGGGACCTGCTTCACTGATGTTCTACTCTTCCATGACTTTGAGTATTTACATTTTAAGACAAACATTGATACAGACCAAGGCAGTGCCTCAGAATTGTCTGTGTGGTGACACACATGACTTTCCTTGAATGGAGTTTGTATTTGCTCCAACTCCTCATCCCTTGGCAAACCAGCAGGGATGGTCCCTGCACAGCCTCTGCCCCTGCTTTAACTTCACATGGGACTGTCTTATTTTGATGGGTTCATTTGCCTTAGTTTCTCTCCATTTCATTTGAACCATTCACTTTTTCCTTCTATTCCATGTCTGTGTACATTTCTGGGAATAGAGCCCTGTTTAAAAAATAGTTATATTAAAATTAAAAAAAAATAAAAAACCAAACAGCAGGATAATTACAATTCAATTTAAAACTTTTTAAAGGATGCCAAGTTTATTTTTCTTCACTTTTCTGGCACAAGTCCATTCAGAAACAGCACTTGCCAACCCATCTTAATTTTGGATAATTACATTTTTGCGATTTCTAATTTGCTAATCTATAGTGATTCTCTTGTGATTTTTTTTAAAATGCAGAAAAAGGGGAGTAAGAAAAACTGATTTGTGATCAGAGTTCTCCCTGCTATAATTAACTACATCTAAAAAACCATAATTGATGCTTATATAGCTCCCCAATAGCATCTCTTGAATTGGAACATGCCGCATTGTATACTGTGCTTTCTGCTCAGAAAAGATTGATTTGCAGCCACTACCAATCTGTTGCTAAGCACTCGGTGACGGCACACGCTGAAGTCCTCAAGGACAATACAGAACAGCCAGAATGTTTTTCTCAGTATCAAACCTTTTTTCCCCCCTGTCTCCTGAAATATTGCATCAGTTGCTCCTTAATCAAAGCATAAAAAATGTTGCCAAGGCAATGCCAGAGCCGGAGCCGCCGCTCGCCACAGACAGACCCGCGCCGAGAACTACACATTTTAGGGCTTGCACGCCAGGCAGCAGAGGTGTGATGGGGGTTTGTTGGCACTGAGGGCTTTGTTTTCAACTCGGATGTTTTGTAGGGCTGGTTGTTTGTTTGGGGTTTTTGGTGTTGTTTTGTTTTGTTTTGTTTTGTGGGGTGTTTTTTTTGTTGGTTTTTTTTTGTTTGTTTGTTTGGGGTTTTTTTGTTTTTTT
>VXBX01009000.1:79343-90137 GCA_013400415.1 Scytalopus superciliaris
TTTTTTTTTGCTTGTTTAGACGAGGTTAATGAGCGAGTGCAGAGAAGTCAATCAGCTTCCTTTAGCCAATCCTGGTGAATTTGGCTGCTCTCAGCCCCTTAGCTGAGAGGTGAAGCAGCACAGTCTGGCTCCTCTGGCCCCTCCCTGCAGGCACTGACAGCAGGAATGAGGTCCCCATTCAGTGTCTCCTCTTGAGGATGAACAGCCCCGGCTCCCTCAGCCTTTCCAGTCCCTTCAACATCTCTGCAGCCTCCACTGGACCCGCTCCAGGAGCTCCGTGTCCCTCGTCTCCTGAGGAGCCCAGAACTGGACACAGCACTCCAGATGTGCCTCACTAGGGCTGAATAGAGAGAGACAGGAACCTCAGGAATGGGCAGGAGCAAAGTGCCAATCCATGCTGCATCTCTCCTCTCTTCATCCACAGAGAATGTCTGTAGAGAGCAGCAATATCAATTCTAAACTTAGCCCAGAAAAAAAATATTCTTTCCCAATCCTGCTGTTCCTTTGGGACCATGGGGGAGATGGAGCAAGGATGTGTGTCGGCAGCAGAGACATGGTTCTTGCACAGCAAAAAGAAACCAAATAAAACCCCAAACCAAATCACTGTGGACATCCATCTGTGTGCATTTATGTACAGATGCAAATTGAAAACCAGTCCTCAAAAAGATACCCTAAACACTTAGGTCAGGAAAGGCACCAAATGCTGAACTCCCTGCTTGCCTGTTCTACTTTGTAATGAGATTTTAATAAAAAGGCAGAGAAGAATGCCAGCTGAGCTGGCACATCTGACATTTTGATAACCTCGTCAATAAAAGTTATTTTATTGGCTTTAAGCAGCTGCAGAACTTTGCCTTATTGTTTAGCTGTCTGTTCATTCTATTCCTGTCTTGTTGATAACAGTAAAAGGAAGATGAGTAACAGTGGCAATCAATAGTAAGGCATGTTGCTTCTTATATGACCATGAACCCGACTCTTCAAATTGCATCTTCAAATTCCAGACTCTTTATTTGATCACAAATAGATACACAGGGAAAAAAAACCATATGAGTTTCTAGATGTTGGCTTAGGGTTTTATGAATGTTTGTTCCCAGGTTTTCACTCTTCTGAACCAACTTGAATTCCATTAAAAGCAAAGCACAATATTTATTTTAAGTGAGGGACGAGCTTTTAAGCTTCATTACAAGCATCTGATGGACCGGTGAACTTCCATCAGTGCTCAACCCCATGCCAGTACACCCGGTGCTGCTGAGGGGTTGTGCTCCTGTTGAGAGGTAAGAGGAGTTCCTGCTCTGGCCTCTTCTGGCTGAGTCCTGAGAAGAGACTTGAAGGCGAATCTGTGCTTAAATCTATTGTGGCTGCAAAAGTCAAAATGAAAATTGAATTTTAGAAACTTAAGGCTGCTCTCAACAACACTTAATTTCAGTCTGGATGTTGAGTGTCTGTGAGCTGTGAGCATGGAAACTCAGCATTCATGAGCAACCAACAGCAGATCTTTTAGCAGCTTTTTCGTAGGTAAGACTGACAAAGACACTAAATGTATGACTCCAGAACAGAATTTGAATTATTTTTTTTTAATATTCTCTTCTGCCTTCTGAAAATAATTATTATATCATAAAATTCCATCAAAGATCATGTCAAACAGGACATTTTGACTGACATGCATGAACAGGGGACCAGCACTTGCCTGACCTTAAAATATTAATATGGATGCTCAGAAGAGCCCAAGTGCAGGCTTAGCTCTGGGGATGAGGAGCTGGTCCCTCATGTGGACATGAGGCTCCAGGTGCTGATGAATCCACCTGCTCACACGCCTCTTTGCAGGCATCTCCCACCTACCATCTGGGCATTTATCCCCTGAGTGATGAATGTCGTCAGTCCCTGCTGGGGGGCTGGGCCAGTCCTGCTGCCCTGTGCCTGTCCTGGCAAGGACTTGGGGGTTGCACTGGTGCTTCTCTGGCTTCTGTTGTACTCAACTCTAAAATGATGTTTGAAGATCTAGAAAAGTCACAAATGAATAAGAAAAATAATGCAAAGTCTGGCACGGTCCTGGTGAGGCTCTTTAGGAACAAAAGTACAAGATCCACCCAGAGCTGGAAGCCGAACCTGGCAAAAGCAAATGAGACAAAACAGATTTTTAATTGTGGCTTCACAAAACTCACGCTGTGCCACCGAACCAATTCCCCTTCTAGGAAAAGACCCAGCTTTCCATCCGAGCCAGGAGCCAGCCTGGCTGCACTGAGCAAACAGGGGCTCTCACTCAGCATGGGGCACGGGGGACCTCACACCCTGCACGTGTAATACCAGTGCTTGGGCATGTTCTCTGTGTTACACTCACAGAACAAGTTAAATTCTGTGCAGATCCACCCCAGGCTGGCGCACAGCATGTCTTGAAGCTGCCCTTGTGTGATGGTTTGCAGCTCTGGCAAGTGGCACTTGTGGTGGCAGAGAAGTACCAGCAACACTATTGCCCTCCTTTAACCAAGTTCCTCACCCCTTAAGGGACTAAACTTCCCAGTGTTCCACTGAAACTGATGGATTTCTGAGAAAAGATGATGATCAGAATGCATCTTCACAAGAACATAGTCTTTCAGCTCATCCTTGGGGGAATTTTTTCCTCCCTGTCTGTATGTAATTAGAAACCGAAAATAATAGCAAAAGGCTTGTTGGAGATAAAATTACATACTTGGCTTCAAAAACACATTTGAGTAGAATAAAAGGGACTGAAAAGACTAAAAAACATTCAGCTTGTATGGAATAAGAGCAGAATGTACTCAATGGGAGAGAAAGCAACTGCTTCAACCTACAGTACTGGGCCCTTTGGAATTTAACAATCTGGAAAGTGTCTTCTAGACTTAACCTATGGAACTTGAGCTCTGGTGCTGTAATTTTTCCAACTTACTCTATTTCCCCTCTCCTGCAATACCAGGATAATATTTTTTCCCTATTTTTATTTCCCTGAATTCATTCTGAGTATTTTTCCGTGGTTATTTAATATTTGCTGTTCAGACTCTGACAGCTCTGCCTGTAGGTGAAAAATCTCATGTTGTGTTGCCAAAAGCAGCAATAGAAGCCAGGCTGCTTGTGTTAATATTTGCATTTGAAAGTGCAAAACTGAATTTTCTCTAGTACCAGACACTTCTGTCTTGGTGAAAGCGCTGGAGAAAAACATTTGCTGGGTAGAGGGAAAGATGCAAAAAATACTCATGGAAAATACAACTTATGAATGATATTTTCAAAATACAGGGTCCTCAGAAATATCAGCTATCTGCAGAGCAGACAGAAGAAGTTCTACTTTTGTCCCATCCCCTAGAACACTTTCCTATTTGCCTTTAATGCCACATTCAGATTTTAGGAAGGAAAAACCCAACTCCATAATGGCTTTGGGATCCCTGGACAAGTCCAGGTTGGTCGGGTTTGTCTTTTTTGTTTCAAATGCAAATCTCAGCAGGGGCTGTTGGAGAAGGGAGAAGAGCTGCGTGGACAAAGCACAGTGAAAACTCTCCATGGAAGGTGCTGGGTAGAGCTTGTGGCATCCCAAAGAGAATTAGTACTTAATGCCTTAACCTGCCTTTCCCTGGGGTTTTAATTGGCCTGCACACTCGCTCTGCCATTCCTTTGGGATTCACCAAACCTCAGCTCCTGGCTTTGAAAGGAGGTTTTTCAAAGGAAGGGTTTTTTTAAGTTGGATGCCCAAGGATCCTTGGCATTTTGTGATGTGCCTTTGTAGCAACTGCAACTGTTTGCTCAGGCTCCAGAACTGCCACTTGGTTTCTCAACAAGACCATAACTCTGCTGCAGAGTGAGGGTGGTTTGTGCATGTCATATTCCCTGAACTACATTGTATTGCTGCTATTAAAGTGTCTGTGAAAATAAGGGCTGCAGCACTAGAGACTGCAAGGATGTCTTTTTAAGCTGCCTCCAGAGAGGCTTTTCCCATTCTCCTCCATGCAGATGAACAGCCCATTCCAGACCAGCACCCGGGGCCAGCACTCCCTGTCCCGTGCTGGGGGAGCCAAGTGCAGGGGGACCAGGCGTGGGGGCAGCATCAGCTGGGGCTCTTGGGCACTTGCTCTTCCCTGGATTTCGAGCATTTTGGAAGCTGTGCTGCCGCCCCATCACCCTGCAGTCGGGGGCCGGTAGGAGGTATGTGTACAAATAATCTGGGAGCAGAGCCGGTGCCAGTAGATGGCACTCAAGAATGTGCAGCCCGAGATCTGGGGTTTAGAGGATCTGGTGCTCTACAGGGAAGCAGTTTTCCCTGGCAGGTCTCTGCAGGCACCCGGGAGTTGCTCTGGAGAGCACAAGCTAGTTTTGTGCATTAATCCCACCATCCCTGGAAGCCCTGGAGAAGGCGGGTCTGTGGTGCCCTGGGCAGGAGGGGATATGCAGTGGTGCTCGATGGTCCAGCCACTGCTGAGGGATGCTGGCACCTGCACCCCCTCAGCCCTGGCACCCACGGCTGGTGATGCTGAAGTGGTTTTTTCAGCAAGGGGAAAAAATATATATCTAATGTATTGGTCCAAGGGTTTGCAGTGATCAAAGGGCAACTGTAAATGGAGACCTGGGTAAGTGCTGCTGCACCTGTGCTTGGCATCCCCAAACACTGCATGGTGAGCACTCTCGGATGGTGAGTGTGCCACTGTGAGTGTGCCTGTGGCACTGGAGGGTTCACTCACACATCTCCAGTTCTGCAGCTTGTTAGTGCTGTTCTTTACCACGTCTCACCACTGGCAAAGTGGTTATGTTGGCCTGCTCAAGGCCAAAATGTTCTTCTCACCCTGGCCAGCATGTCACCTGCTCCTTTGAATGCTCCTCATCCTTTAGGCCAGTTTCTGTGGGATCCCTCTGCATGGGCTCCACAAGTGAGCTACCATAGACAAGAGCACAGAGAATTGGGCAGTGTCCATTAGAAATAAGACAAGATAATTCCCAAGTTATCTCCAAATCCATCATAATTTGCCCCAAGTGTTTCTCATTGGGACTGTAACATAATAATTGTTGCATGATTTGCTGAAATCCATGTTCTTTTTTTAAAATGTCATTTATTTGACAAATGCTTCTTTGCACACTGTCACAATAACTAGAGAAAGAGACTTGCAGGGTGAAACTGTGCTCTGAGCTGCATTGATTTAGTGATTAGTGTCATGTTCGTCTTGGATTTTGTAATTCAGACTCATTAACCTGAAAATGTTCTTGCAATTTTCTTCTCCTAGACTGGTTTGAAAGTACAAAAGCAGCTTCTATTAATTTCAAGGAATCCAAGAGCAACTGTCTCTTGTAAAGTGCTGAACAAGGAGGGGGCAGGCAGAGAGCCACTAAATGGTATTTAAAGATTTAATTTTATCATTTGTTCAAAATCTTGATTAAAATAGTATTTATCTGGTTTGCTTCAATGGTTTGAACAATCAGACTAAATCACTGTGTTAAAAAAACCCAAAAATCTTCAACTACCTCCACACTGTCAGCCTGTCATAGTTGGTAAGTAAGGAACGTGCTCCCCATTCTGATCTTGTTTGCTGTGGTTAGAGACTGGTCCAGTTCTTCTGACTGGAAGGAAACTGGTCTCTGTTTTACAGGACTCTGTACAGCTCGTTTCACCCCACACTGTTTGTGTGCACTCTCTTGCACCCTGCTGTGCTGACACAGACTCATTTTAGGATGGAGGTGGGTAGATCAGAGCGAAGCAATAGCAGCAAAGCCATAGGCAGGGAGCAGAGCTGAGCTCGGTGAGCTCTGGGGCTGATCACTCATCACACACACGGTTCCTATTTGTGTTGCCAATACCACACACCACCCCCTTGCCATCCTCTGCAAGGAGCAGGTCTGTGGGTGGCACCTGGAATTCAGGCTCTCAGGATGGTCCTTCTGGGGAGCTTCACCCAAAGTGCTGCTGGACTTGGTGAAAAGGGCTGTGTGTGCCCATCACTGGTTATTATTGTTGATGGCACAGATGTGTGCCTGGGCTGGCAGCCTCAGGGGAGAGCCCAGTGCACACAGACCTGCTGGTCCTCCCTAGGAGGAGGCTGCTGAGGAAAGAGTCTCTAACACAGGCACCACAATTGCAGAGTCAGGCAGGAGCAGACATTTCCTCCTTGTTCTTATCCCCAAATTGTCCTTGTGGAGCAAGGGGGGACAGCTCAGGTGCAGAAGTGTGTCACATTTGTTTTTTTGATCCCAGATGAAGAGCTGACCTTGCTTAAATCACATAAACTGAGTTTGGAGAAATAATTCCGACTTACTTTTCTCTCCTATCCCAGACTCCTTTTTTGGGGCCATGTTATAGGCTCATCTGTCCAAACAGTAACCCGATAAGCCACAGAATATTCCAGAATGTGAAATTTTTTTCTGTCATGTGTCAATTGTAAGCAAAACAGCAATTTGGCTCCCTGGACACCCTCATTCCTTTGATGAGCACTGGCAGCAGCCGTGCAGCTCCCTGGTTTTGCACTGAGCAGCTGTGAACGTTTTTCGGAATGGAATGGTTTCTTACAAATTAAATCTTTAATCCGTATATGCAGATCCCTTTTAATATAATCAAGCTCTTTGTTCAAGAGACCAGATCTGATGAAACATCCCATTTCAGCAAGGGCAATTTAGGCCAGACATCAGGAAAACCTTGCTAATGATTAAAATGGTGAGGCACAGCCTGAGCTGCCAGGAGAGCTTAAGGAAACTCCATCATGGGAAGTCTTTAAGAATAATTTTGGCAGCTATTATCAGGAATGATTTAACTATAATTGATCTTGACTTGGAGCAAGAGAGTGGACTGGATGACTTCTTTTTTCTCATTTTGCATGGTTTCCAAGAAATTCTGAAAAAAAAAAAAGGTTGAATTGAGAGGGTTCAGTATTACCAAATGTTCCTTCCCCTCTTTCTAAGAGAATTTTTTACTAAATTTCAACAGAGCGTGTGAATTGTTGAACACACTTTGTAATTTGTCACATGTCAAGATCTTAACCTCTTGAGGATGTAGCTCCACCTCCCTAAATAATTAGCTATTTAAACATTTTTCATTCTCCTGTTGCTTAACAGGTTCGTTGTGTTGCAAAGAGTGACCCTGAGTTGCTGCTTCCCCAGTAAAGCCAAACCCCAGTGATGGGGCTGGAAGGAAGAGCTGCAGCCACTGTGCAGTGCAAGGCTGAGCCAAACCTTTTAGTTCCAGAAACGAGAATTAGAACAGAAAGGGGTTTAAGCAAATATTCAGCTCAAAGGAAGAGCTGAGCGTTCAGCAAATTACTCACTGTGCAGGCGAGAAGTGTGCACGGCCTCGAACTGTTGTCTTCAGGGCTGGTTTATTAACTATAGGAGTAAGTGACTAACAGTAAAACCAGTGGAGAACGCTGATAGTATCTTTGACCTTAAAAACCTTGATGAAACGTATTATTTGTTTATTTTCTAATTTAATTAAGCAATTATATTAATCATTCTTTACATGTGCTTCTCCAGACTCCATGGATATATTTATGCAACTTCATATTTTCAGAATCAGTATTTTAGCCTTGTGCAAAAAGATGCACCCAACAGAAGATGTGATACAATGCTGGGGTTGCTTCCTGTGTGTCTGACTGCAGTGCTGGGCAGAAGAGACACAGCGATCTGAAAACAGCTGCTTTCACACCTAAAATTCATATGCACAGAAATTGTGACTATTCAGAGTAACCAAATAACCTCAAAGCAGAACAAACACCATGTGTTGTCTCCTAAACATATTTACCATTCCTTTCAGACATTTTATTTCATTTCATTCAAGTTTAAATATTGCTGTTCAGAAGCAGCGATCAGAGAAATCTGCAACACTAACACAGATACACCCCAGTTAATTCGCCCTGTTTGGGATGGGCCAAAGCTTGAGTTACTTTCCAAATCCCCGTGACTTTGCAAGTTGGAATTAAAATATTCAGGCAAACCACACAAGTGATTTTGGCTTTAAGATGTGAAAACTTGTCTGGTGAGCTTTAGCCAAATAAAACCACCCTGGGTTTTGTTTCGCAGCAGCTTTTCCAAGCAAGGATGCTTTTCAGAAACTGAAATCCATTGACCTAAGCCAGGCCAAGAAATGAGGGAAGAGTGTGTAGAGGTTATAACCATGTAACTTTACAAACATTTAGCTCCACCCCATATAATTTCACTAAATCCAGCATAGCTTGCTCTTGGACACTCGTGCCAAGAGCATGTGAGAGCAGCAAAGCTCATTTCTCACCTCAGAGCTGTCTCACAGTCCTGAAAGTCTGTGAAACACCTGAATGTTATAAAATTTTGTGTGCAAAATCATTTTCTCACTTTCTTCAGTGAATGACTATACCCAGTAATTGCCATTCCTCCTTTCCCCCAGAGGGCAGGAAGACCAGTATCAAATATGACTGGGACTTATAAGATCAGACTTCCAAAAATGTTTATTCTCCATGAAGTCCTGTGGTTACCCAGCTACAGCCAGGCTGGATGGAACTCTGAGCAACCTGGGCTAGTGCAAGGTGTCCTTGTTGTTGGAAGGGGAGTTGGAACAAGATGAGCTTTAAGGTCCCTTCCAACCCAAACCATTCTGGGATTCTAAGATTCTGTTATTTTCTCCATTGACTTCACAACACAGGTTAAGGATGGGGAATATGTGTCAAGAAGAACCTGAGTTGATGATGAGAAAGCAGCTCTTTCCATGTCTATTTCAGGTCGTTTATATAGTCTATTTCAAGTCTTTCATACACTATTTCTGTCCAATCAACCCATTTTAGGCACTCAAGTGCTTCAGTCCCCTCACCTTCAGCTTCAGAGCCTTCAAGGCTCCAGCCTTGGGGAAAGCCAAAGAATTGGCTTATTATTTGCACAAATAACTCAGTATTTGCACAAATAACTCAGTATTTGCACACAAGTAACTTGCACTTCCTCATCTGTGAATGTCCTTGAGGAGGCAAAAAACTGAAACATCTTAAAAAGGCTTTATCTCCTTTTTTTTTTCTTTTTTTTTCTTTTTTTTGAGACTGAACCCTGAAAGTTGCATCTCCCTTTCCCCATTTCCCAAGATAAAATGAGCAAGGAATGACCCAGAAGCTGATGACGTGTCAGTGCGTTGCCTCTCCTGAGATGGATGTGCTTGGGCCTTGGCATTGCAGAACAGCTAAAGGCAGTGAGATATGGTGAGAGAAATGATGAAACCAGATGTAAGGGGTGACTGAAACCACATCATCTGATTCATATTTTTAATGCATTTCTTGGTCCTGGCATTTCGTTGCTTTACATTTCCCTCCTGGAATTCATCATGCTCTGTGTGTGTGACATCTCAGCTACCAGCTGTGAAAATGATTGTGTGATCACTAAACTCCATAGCTTTAGGTGAGAAATGGGCAATAGGAACAAAGTAAGTACTAATGTGCAGATTTCCATTCTCATTTGCACCTTATTAAGTGCAGAGGGAAAGGAATGAAGCCCTACAGAATCATGGAATAACCGTGGTTGGGAGAGATCTCCAGAAGCCTCTGGTCCATCCTGCTCCAGTGAGATCACTTCGTGCAGGGTTTTGCCCAAAGCAAGATTTACCTGCAGTGTCTCTGAGCCTCCACCAGCTCCTTGGGAAGCCGTGGGACAGAAGGGAAGCTGTGGAGAAGTGCTGAGCTCTTCCTTCCCCACCTACTGGGGTCTGAACTCCCCAGGCAGGCAGCATCCCATGGCAATTCTCTCTTGTATGGCTCAGCTTGGCCAAAAACTTCACGAACCTGAGCAGAGTTTGGGTTTGTGATCATATCCAAAAAGGGATATGTTTTGCCAAGGTTTTGCTATGAAAATTACTCCCAGCTCCATTGACTGGCCGTGCTGCCTCTGCAGCATCAATTCCATCCCTGGCTGACACCTTTGATTTTGGAAGTTGTCTCCATTTTCCAGAGAAAAGTATGTACATTAGCTATTTTTGGACAGCGTATATTTAATCTCCTGCAAGAAATGAAGCTGGTCACTTGTTCCTTATTTCCAGAGCCACTACATATCTCTTGATGACAGCTCCAAGGATCAGAAATCCTTAAGGAGGCATGTCTAATGTCTTAATTTGGGTGATCAAAAGACATCAAACCAAAGATCCCCTTCTGTACTACTGTGAAGAAAATCACATGCAGTACTGTCCAGGTAAAGCTGCTCCTCCCTCATCTTGGGTTAAGGAGGATATTAAAAAGGAACCAGTTTTTGGAAGGTTCTTGTATCTTCTTGGAAGCCAATTTTAAATGCTACAGACTGTTCACCATCTTCTCTGGTCATTCTTTTATTTTATGCTTAGCTGAGGATAAGCTGTGGTCTTTGCACCGTGTAAAGTGTGTTTAGACTCTTTGCTCGAGTGAAAAATGAGCTGTTATCTGTGCCAGTACTGAAGTGCAAGGGAGAAATCTGGGACAGTCACAGGGGCTGCCAACGGAAACAACCAGTGGAAGATCTGACTTGTTTAATTGAAAACACATAGAGCAGAGGCACATATTGAGAGTTGCTTGTGATGGAAAAGTGACCAAAAGTTAGCAGCAACTTCAGAGGGGCTCAAGGACACGGCCTGGGGGATTGTCAGGCTGTCCAGACCTGCGTCACACGTGGATTGGGAGAGCTGGGCTGCTGAAAATTATGGATCTGTATTGCCAATAGTTGGAGGGGCATTATTGTCAAATCAGAAAATGCAAACCTTGGCAGAGTGTTTATTGTCAAATCAGAAAATGCAAACCTTGCCAGAGTGTTCCAGGTTCATCAGCGAGCAGCTCAACAGCAATTGACCTGAAGCCTTACTGTGTTTGCAAATTTGATTAAAAAGTAATAATTTTAAAAAAAAAAAAA
>VXBX01009000.1:90171-141664 GCA_013400415.1 Scytalopus superciliaris
AAAAAAAAAAAAAAACAAAACCAAAAAACCAAAGACCCAGCAGTGGCTGCCCTTGCACTGTAGGAAGGGCTTTGGGCGTGTGGTGGGAGTGGCCACATCTGGCAGTGAGGTCACCCCTTTCCCACGGCGTGGCAGGAAGGATCTCCACAGGTGAGGCACAGCTTGCTTAAACACGGGCTTGTGCTTGTGGGTTGAGGGAACTCTGGATGAGCTTAACACCACCAAGGTGAGAGCTGCAGCTTGGATTGGGGCCCAAGGCAAAGAACAAGTTGAAACAAGGTGAGGAATAGGGTCATGGCACCGGAGAGGTATAAGAATACTGGCCCTGTTATGAACTGGGAACTGATGAAGTCACATTAATGAGGAAGCTGAGGGCTGAGGCACAGGCTGATGCTGTTTGGTTTGGTACGACTTAAACCGTTCATTCATACGTAGCACAGGTTCACACATGGAAAAAAGGCTGCGGTGTGCAGTCAGCAGTTTTGGTTGGTTGGTTGGTTGGTTGGTTGAGTTTTTTGGTTAATGCTGTTTCAAAAACCAATTGAAAAGCCACAAGGCGCATGCAGGAGCTCCAGTATTAGTTGTTACGGATGCAGACTCAGCCCTGACCCAGAATCTTCAGTTCCACAAAGCCATGGTTGTGGCCACAGGACACCTCTAAACTGGTGGCCCTGTGAGAGTGCAGAGAACCAACAGGGCAGGGGTGGCCCACTGGTACCTGCTGCCACCAAACCACCTTTGCTGAGTCTTTCTCTGGTCCAGGTCCCTTGCTAAATACCAAGAACAGCCTTGTCTTTGATTTATGATGCCCGACAGCCAGTTAAACAACCTTTTCAGACCCATTTCTGCCTTCTGCCTTCCAAGGCACATTCCTCAGATCACACATGAAGCACACAAGCTCCCATGGGCTTGTTTGCTTTTACCTTGCTCCCTCTTCTCCACTGTGCACCTGATGGAGGTGTACCCTCAAACACGGATGCACAGAAAGATCACCCAACAAAGGGACAGTTATTGTTTGAGAGTTTGGGTAGCTAATACTATTTTCTTACTGCCATCATCAGCTATGGGATGGGAAAACCAAGCAACGTTGTGTCATCCCTAAGAAAGTGACATCATCTATTCATAGCCATGCTCTGATGGGGAGTCACGGGAGGGAACACTGATATTGTTTGGGGAGTGAAATGAGGAGGTGTTGGATAACCTTTGTGTTGCAAAACCCAGCTGCAATTGTCAGAGAAGAGTGGAAAGCATTGATAAAATAGATTTTTCTTTCCAATATCTTCCTTTCTAAACTGAAGGGCTTCTAGATTCAGCACTGTTCTGTATCTTCTGGATGGATGTGCTGCAGCAAACATGGAATTTGGGGGTGTGTGGGAGCAGCCTCACTGAACATGGTTTGTATCCTGGGCAGTGAACCCACAGAAGGTACTTGGGGAGAAGTAAATAGAATAATCATAGCTTTAGAGTCTCACAGAGAAAGGGAAGTAGGTTTCTTTCTCCTCTGCTTCCTTTTCTTTTTCTCTCCATGTCTCACACACACACATAGGGACAGGTGGCCCTTCAAGGAACGCAGAACTGGACTCAGTGATCCTTATGGGTCCCTTTCAACTCAAGATATTCCATGATTTTACTCTTTTTTTTTCTGATTTCTAATTTATTCTAAATCCATCTAACTGAGTAGAAGCACCAAAAACACAGAAAGCTGCCAGTTCTGTGTCTGGTATTTACCAGCCCTTCAGTGTGACAGGCACTCACCGTCAGTGCTGTGCCACAAGCACATCTGTTATTAGACACAGCTGTCAGTGGGAAAGTGTGAGCGGCGTGTTCTCTATGGTTACCCACAACACAGGAGCTGGGAGATGAAACACTTCAGGCCAGAGGAACAATTCATTACCTCAGAAACACAGGAAACGCGCATCAGGGTTTTTTAAACCAACAAGTATTCACACTGAGCACTTCACCTGCCTTTGCCCTTTCGGTTGAGTCGCTCCCTGCTCCTCCCACAGCCTTCGTGCATTGTTTGCCTCTCTCCTGTCTCAGCCTTCCCACTATGCCACTTCCAGTTTCCTCCCTTCCTGCTGGAGCAAGCCAGGGCTCTTGGCTGTTGGCTGATCCTGCTTTGGGTCCATTTTCCAGCTGGCAATGGGTTGCCAAATGTTGGTGACACCTGAAGCTTGCACCCAACAGAGACTCTGCCCTTATGGATTTGTGCTTTGTAATGTAAGAACGCTTTGGTTTGCTCCCATTAGCAGAGCAGATTACAGAACTGGGGGAAATTTGTGTGATTATTCAGTTGGTGCATTTAAAAACCACCAGAAACAGCTGCTGCTCCACCATGGCAAGGAGCGTGTGTGCCACAGCCCTGCGGTGGGAGGTGACTGATCTATTTCAGAAGGTGCTGCACAGAGCAGATCCCTCTCACCTCCCTTGCCAACTCAATATTTCATCTCTCTAATCTCTGAATTACAGATGGTCCTTGTTACCATATCCCAGACACCACACCAGCGTTATTAATTAGCATTTTCCTGTACACTGTGAGGTGAGAAGTTGAATGCTTTGATCCTAATGGTTTCATAAACTGACTTCTCAAGTTGTTCACCTCTCATATTCCAGATACTTTTAGTGTTAGGTCAGGAGCCTTGCCAGGCCCTAAGACAGTGTGTGAGATTTATGTTAATATATCAACCCTTGTTTACAGTGGTTGGTTACCGTTCTCTGGAATCTCTATCACTGAAAAAAAAATGCAAGGCAGAAAAATTCTTTCTTGCCAATAAATTACTCTGAAATTTCAGAGGAACAAGAAGTTAATGGTCTGAGTTTTGTGATTTCCTCCCCCCTAAAATGTTACAACCTATATGAACAATTTACATCAAAACTAGGCAAGCATCACACACTGCTCTACAAACACTTAAAGAAGACCCAGAACACTCAGAACTGGGGACCTGACCTTCTCCCATGGTGGAAAAAGAGACTAAATTTTTGCTAATTTTACTCAGATAACTCTTCTAGTTGCTTCACTGCACCAGTTGTACCAAAGCAGTGGTGTTGAGATTGGCATAGATCCTGATTAGATCATAGACACTTGTAATTGTTGCTTTTTTGAAAAGCCATGGAAGGGTTTCACAGTCAGTCTGATCACGTGAAGAATTTTGGCCTAGTAATGAATGTTAAGTAAGGGGGAGAAAAGGCTGGCTCTGAAATAGGGATAATCTACACAGGAAGCAAGGTCTGACCTCTGTTTGGCTCCTGTCTCAGACACAATTATTTCTAGAAACACAAATTAATGTACTGACCAGACCTCATCACAGTGCAGGAGTGAAATCACTTAATATAAAATTGCTGGAAGACAGGATTTTAGCAAGAATTGCCTGGATTATTCTCTATGCAGGACTTCAGAGTGACAGTGATGGGGCTGCTCATTCCTGGTCACTGCCAGTGTTTGTCCAAGGAAACAAACGGAGCAGCCACGGTCACTGTTCTGTCCTCAGGGAACTGCTGGAATTTGCACAGAAAGGTTAAATTAATAACATAAATATCTTCCAGTCTCTACTTTCACTTGATTAAAAAGAATCAGATACTAATTAGTGTTATTCATTGGGCATGTCAATCCCAAATAAGCCCAATGGAAAGCATTAACATCTGCATTCAGGGCTTCATTACCAGAGTGGGAAACAAAATAAAGCAGCTCCTCAGAATTTCCATCTGCATTTGTTGGGAGAATGACCTGATTGTGAAACACCCATGATGGTCTTGAGAACCTTCAGGTGTTGCTTCCTCAAGAGTCTGAACTGGCATTTTTTGGCCCTTTTAGGATTTGCTTTCCTATTGCTATTTTATTAGCAAATAGATTTTCCATATCATTGCTGAAAACTGACTTAACAAGTTACTTCTTTGCCATTTTTTACATTCTGCAATGTTTGTTTTACAGGAAAAGTTGTTCTGCTCATCCACACTATGTCCAGGGTTCTCAATATAGATGTTTTATTCCTAAATAAATGCTCATGTCTGTTCTATAGCACGAGTTGTGCAATTGCAGTACTTCCATGGCAAAGTCTCCCTGAGGTGATGCTTTTGTAAGAAATCATCTTTAGTCATTGCAAATGTCTTTTTTTGATAGTAAAAAAAACAACCCTGAAGTCAGCTATGTATGTGTTGTGTCCTACACACCACTGGCCACTCATGCTGAGGTGTGCTCCGGGGCAGCTGGGAAAAATACCTCATCTAATCCTTTAGGAGAGAAAGGTTTGACTAAGCCACTAGTTGTTGTTTTTTGCAATTATGCAAGAAACTATGATTGCAAATGCATTTGAAATGATTTGCAGCTGCGTGACTTGGTTTGGTTCAAAATGGGTCATAAAAATTACTGAGCAAAGGAAAGATGTGCTCTGTGTGAGGGAAATTCGCACTCTGTGAGTGCTGAGCTGTCGCTCCTCCAGCATTTTGGGCCAGGCAGTCCATGGATCGTGTTCCCCCCCATGGCAGCAGGTCCCTACCTGAGAATGAGGTCTGTGCCACTTCCCAAGCCCAGAGTCCAGCAGCTCCTGAGCACAGGAGGACAGTGATCCCTGCAATCTTTGCCCCTTAACTGTCCATGGTACATCAGGGACAGCGTTGGGTTAAGTGTCAAGGAAGAACATGCAGATGTTCAGAGGAGGAAAAGACGTTTCTCCTGAGAACCCTGTCAATGAACATCAAATGCCAAAGAGTTTTTGTAGCCCACTTGAGTGAGCTTGGTGGTGGCCAAATGGTAAAGTCAAGGTCATCACTTCTCCCTGGAAAACATGGGGGCTGCTGGAAGGTGAACTCTGCAAAATTAATGGTGTCTTATGGATAGACCACCCAGGAAACCATGAGGAAAACACTTGGTTCAGGTCTATGTTACAGTCTTTTTCCAGTGTACCCATGCTGGGCACTGGGATGGTGGCCTGGGATCTCTCCCCAGCAGAGCTGTGCTAACAGGAGCAGGACTTTTTGAAAATATGAAGGAAGAAATTTACTTTTATTTTCATTGGAATCCTCTAAGTGCCTTTGACAACCACTGCCATAATATTGTTTATACAAGCAGAGGTACCAATATATGATATATGGAAATATTGCCACAGTATAAACATGAGAGCTGGGTTGAGCCTGAGATCCTCTCGAGTATCGATGGGATGTTGCCATTCTCCTGACATATGGTAATGTTTTCTCCCAATAATCTCCTGCAGAAGGAGTGCTGGGCCAACCACTCATACATTCAAATTCCATAAAATATATAGCAGAGTTTATGAAGTTATTAGAACAAAAATGGGTTTGGAGCTCTCATTTCATTGTACAATATGCGACTTCAGCAAAAGAAATCTGTAAACAGATATTTTAGCTGAATACAAAACTCCCTTTAATATTTGCTCTGACAATCCTAACGGTGGATTTCAGCCAACATGTTTATGCAGCTCCATGCCTGAAGGTTTCTACTTCAGATTTACAGCTGAATGTTTTCCTGTGTGATGGACGATTATTTAAAACTGCTGCTCTCTCCAGTCCTCAAAATGCCAAAAGACAGTTTTTGTTGCAAGCTGTAATTTCAATGTCGAGCCAGATTCCGCATGGACTTCATGTCAGTGTTTGTACACAAGGATCAGATCTTGGAGGTTCCCTATGCAAAAGTAACAGAAAAACAGAATTGGGCCCTTCAGGGTTCAGTTAGAGAGTAATAAATAATATTGATGTGCATCTATTAAATAATTATGTTTGCTAAAATAATCAAACCGAGGCACTAAGCCAGAATCTTTATGGCAGTTAAAATTCAACATTAAAATTGCTTTTTACAATTGCTGCCTGTAGATCTAGCACTGGGATCGAGCCTGGGTAAAAGTCAAATGAAAACGGCTTTGTTTGGCTCCAAGTGCTCGTTAGCGTCCCCAAAATCCAAAGGATGCTTCAGGAAAGAGACACAAACAATTCACTAGTAACTGGCTCATCAATGCACAGCTAATCAATGCAATTAGCTGAACCTGGCTGGGTGATTAGTCTCAGCTTTGAACAGACCACTGTCACACACCGTGTTTGCAACCCTTTGCCATCAGCAAAGTCATAATACTCGCAGCTCCTGCCCATCTTTTGATGCCAGTATTAAATTACCTCCTATTTCATCTGCACAAGCCACGTTGATGTAAAATGATGTGCAAAGTGTGCAAAAAAAATAGGTTTTTAGGGGTAATTTAAATGGAGAACCATGTGAAAGGCCTAAGGAAATGCTATTGAGCAGCGGGGAGCGGTTGGTGTGATAATGGAACAGAGGCAAAATTATGGAAATTACTGTTCATTAAGCATTTATTCTGAATACAACCCAACATTCTGCCCATCTATAGAAGATGTGAAGCAGAGTTCAGAATGGCTGGGGCACCTGAGCTGCTCTGGTTGCTGATGGTGAGTTTATACTGAAGTTGGAATTTCACAAGGGTTCTTGTCCATTTGCTTGTTTGGTCTAAGTCTAAACAGAGATGCAAATAATGGGAATAACACAAATTTTGGTGTACTTTTACTGCTTGCCACTATATGGCCTTATAATTAGTTTGTGGCTCCAGACTGAGGCACCTGTGAAAAGTCCTGTGACTATATTAATGAGTTTCTTCTCGAGACTTTTCAGAGCATTGTTTCCAGGACTTAGTCTTCTCAATTTCCTCTCAGTTCTTCAGCAAGCCTTTGGTGCTTGGTGAGCCTTTAACTACCTGTGTCTAGGTGCTTACAAAGGTGACATGAGTGATAGGAAGAGCTTTTCATGAGAAATGATGAGCTATGAAGGATGATGGAGTTGTACATTCCTTCAGTCTGTGCACAGCTAATCAGAAGGGGGGAAAAATTTTATCATTTATTCTCAGGTCTGAAGCTAAAATTTCAGAAACTGCAATTTCAGTGTAAACATTGAACTGTTCTACATTGAGGTTTTGACTCCATCTCATTGTACATCAGCTGCAATTTTGAGCATTTGGACTTGAAAGGACAAGCCACTGGCAGAGGCAAGAGGAGGCACGTGGGCACAGGTGGTTCTTGTGCCTGGGCTGGCCGGGGGTTGTGGCACAGTGCTGGGGATTTGGTGTCAGAAAAATGGGGCTCCAGGGTTTTGTTTCTTGACATGACTGAATATAATTTATGTTAAGTAAATATCTTCATGCATTTTATTCCAACCTCTGTAACCAAACCTAAAATAAGTCAGTATGACCTTGCCCAAGAACATATATTTTGGTCTGGTTCCTAATTTTAACTTTTAGATAAAACTGAAGAGATTTGGCTTTTGCCATGGTTTTTCATTACGAGCTGGCATCTGACCTCTGTGAATGAGAGCAGACTGGCTGCTCTCCGGCAGCTCACTGATCTAGGCCAAGTTGAAACATCTGACTATTATTATGCAGCCTTATTGACATACTGGTTAGAGAGTCTCTGAACAGAATTGGAAGAGACAGTTTTAATATCCTCTGCACCAGAATTTTCCAGGAATAGAGGTGTGTGTTTAGGTACAGTGCAGGCTCCGTACATAATTTTACATCAGAATCCCAGAGCCATCCTGCCGGGGCAAAGCCGAGGGCGGCAGAGTGGGAAGCCCTTGCTGAGGGGAGCTATTCCATGGCACAGGACATAACCTTGGAGTAAATGTGGGGCTCCTCCCAGGACTGACACGGGCAGAACAACTTCCCTGACCATCACCCCATGGCTTCTTCTCTCATCTGCCTGTGTCCCTCCTCTGTCCCTCGGAATCAGGCTGGAAGCAGACAGCAGTCTGGCTGTTCTTTGCCTGTGTGAACATGAAACGCAGCTCATGGCATCCAGAGATTTGAGCTAGAAACATATTAACTTATGATATTCTGGTTTTCCTAAGTCTGAGATTTTATGATGTTTTGGGATTGTTGTCATCTTGATTTATTTTCTGGGCTTGAAAGGTTTGAACTTGGATATCCATCTTCAGGTTTGTGCCTGTCTGCTCAGCACTTCCCTGTGCTGCTTCGGTATTTTATCTTCCTAGAAGATTACTCTGCTGGAGTAAATGTAAGGATGGCAAAACCCTCTGGAGGCAGTTTGGGCTGGTTTATTCAGAAAGAAAAATGCGGTAGATTTTCAAAAATGCTGCCGTGGGAAAGAAGGGAACAGTCTCTCTTTCGGAAATCTCTTGCACAAATGATCTGAAGGATGGGATCAATACCCTGTTCCCATGGTGTCCTTCTCCTGCCGGAATCTGCAGCAGTGCTGCCGACGGTCTGGCATGTGGGAAACCAGGCACTCAAACCGAAATGGTCTTTAAGAAAAGTGTGAAGAATCCATCCACTTATGGTGATTTAATCCGGAAGATGAGAGGAATATTGCTGGGAACAGTAACACAGCGAGGTGTGAATGGCACCGTTTGTCTCAGTGGTGGTTCTGGTTCTTCTCTCCCTCTCCTCCAGTACTGGCGGAGGGTCTGTAGCAGGACATGTCCCTCTATAGCCTCACCTCAGCATCAACTCAGCCTTTCCCACCACCCTGCTTGTGACACAGAGAAGGTTCTGGAAGAGATGGCCGTGTAGGCTCATTCAGCATGGATGGTCTGTGGCTGCTTTGCTGCGATCACCTGCAGGGCATGTTTTTAATACAGAGCTCAGTACCTGGCTTGAATTTTTTGCAACTGTCAGATTTGTTTTAATCCCCTTATTCTTTGAGTAATGAAGACTGTAGAAAAAAAAAATTATTATCTTTTTCCCCATCTGTTTGATGCTGCTCCAGTACGGAGTGATTCTGACAGCTCAGGCTGAGAAAGGGAAAGAGCCAGATCTCCCTTCTTGTCTATACAAAAGCATTTTGGGGTCAGCTCTTCAGCTTTGCAAAAATGCAGCTCAGGAACATTCATGGATTTCTTGTGCCAGGAGAGCTCTGTGGCAGTCGCTTCACAGAGCTGGGGGAAACTTTGTGCTGAGATAAATCACCACTGCCAATTTGACAGCAAATATCCATCTTCAGCCCAGAGCACTTAATGGCCATGAGCTAATCTTCATCATAAATATCAGTTCCAATTTCGCTTCAAACAGGTGGAATGTCAAATGGTGAGTGTTGGCCAGCTGAAATTAGTTTGATCTTGATCAGAACCACAGTTGGAGCTCTGGGTCTGGGGCAAACACAAAGATTAAGTGTCAACCTACAGCAAAATGATGGATTTGCTGAGGGGGAAGAGAACTGAACTCCTTATTTCCAAGACCCCTAGTTGGAATTATTCCAAGTAGACTTTGTCTGCTCTGTACCCATGTGAAACACACAGGTTTTCCTTGCATTCAAAGCAGATACATGAATTTTAGCCAAATGATTGTCCTCCAGACAGAGAGGGACTTCCATCTCCAGGGAAGATCTGTTGCCCCGGCTCCTCCTCTCCAGCCCGTTGTGTTGGCATTTGCTTTGTGAGCACAAGACTCGCAGGGACTGTCTGGAATCGCTTGGGATGGCCAGTCCACACAAACACCCATCTCTGCTCACCACACCAACAGAAGGCAGACGGAATTCCTGCCTGCCTGGCCTCCAGCCAGTCCCTTGGCTCCTGCCTCAGTTTCCCCACCCCAGCTGCAGGAGGAGGATTTTTGAGAGTTTGATATCATCCTGACTCAAGCACTGGAAGAAGGAGCAGAGGGCTCAGACTGCCTGCAATCCTCACGGCCAGTAACTGCAGTCCCGAAGGTGCTCACGGGGTGCAGACAGGCAGCTCTGCCATCCAGCTGCGGGAACAAGGACATGGGACAGTGTCTGCTGGTGCTCTGTGGAGACAACTTCCCAATCCCCAGAGCTCCCCATTACTCTGCCTGGCTGAGTCATGAGCGTATCACGCAGTTGTTTAGGTGCTGCAACTCCTCCAACTCAGCCTTATCTTTATGCCATTATATTTTTTATATCCTTTCCCCTAGTTCCCTGTGAACTCCAAAATTAGACAGCACTGTGTTTCCTAGCCTTTTACCGACTATTAGAATGGTGCTTTTTGGATTGCTAAAAAAGGCTTTCAAGCTTCCCAAACATCATCACACATTAAAAGCATAAAGGAAGGCGCACGCTGTGCTGGAGGGACTTCATGGGCTTATTTTTTTTGTACCAATGAATGGCTTTGAATCAAGCCGTAATTGAGCAGTGACTAATACTGAGGGCAGAGATTGTCTTCTTCTCATATTTAGATCTTGTGCATCACTTTTATAATAATGCTGAATAATAATAACAGTACTGTATTGTGGCTTCTCCAAGGATTTCAATTTGTTTATTGAAATTGCTGTATCAATCCGTAAGGGCTCTTAGGGAGCCAGCATGGCTTGGGAGATACTGGATTCAAATCAGGATTAAGCAATGTAATGGAGAGCCAGAGGGATGGTGGAACAGCTGGATGCTGCCCAAACAGGCAGCTGTGCTCCCCCTCCCCTGCCTGCTGTGCCCAGATGTGCACCACTAGCACCCTGGGCATCTCTCCCTCCAGATCCACTGAGCAGTGGGAAGTAGGGAAGGGGAGCAGGATGGACAAAGCCAGTCCCCAGGCACTGACCACTGGCATACCCACTTTATACAGCTGACACCACAGAAAGGGTGGGCAGGAGGGGGAGTGGGCACTGCTGCTCAGAACTAGACCTTCAGAGACCTCCCCTAGCAAGGTGAGGGGAGTTCTCTGTTCCTGCAGTTGCATGTGTTGTTTATAAATACGTGATGTACTTAGAAAAGTGCCGTTCAATTTACCAATAATGCTGTATTTATTTTTCCCAGTTGTCTCTAGTCACTAAGTCAGAATTGTGCAGCCGATTGGCTGCCTGCAATGGTTTCTCAGGAAACTGGCAATTAAGGAGCAGGAAAAACGTCTGTGAGTCACAGATACTTATAAACAAGCTGAGGGGATTGATTGGGCTGCATCAGGAGCCACCCGAGCACCATCAGGTCCCTGTCCACAGCTCTGTGCGGGCAGCGCTGGCTGTTCCTATGGCAAGGAGTGGGGCAGCAGCCCTGGTACCACCCTGGCTCGAAGGAGTGCCTGCCCCACCAGTGTCATTTTGAAGTTAATCACCTGTGTTTTGGTCTGTTCCCAGCCCTGATGTGGTGATTGTCGTCAATACCATCACACTCTGTGTCCCCTGGGCAGCCCCTGCGAGGCCCGTGCGTGTTCTGCCTCTCCAGCTGCAGGCAGGGAACCAGCTGGCATCTGCAGTGCTGCAGATTTGAGGAAGGAAAGAGAAGGACATTAAGTGTCCCTTGGCCATTATGCTGTGTTTCTGCTGGGAGAGAGGGTTGCCTTTGCCCCAAACTCTTCGCATTGGCTTGTGCAGCCATGCAGGAGGAGCAAGGCTGGAACAAGCTTGGCTGAGCTGCTGGTGCTCCCCTGTTGCACTGGCACACCTGGTGCAGGAACATTCTGGAAGGGAGGTGGCCTGAGGAAACTTCATGTGCCTCCTCTCTCCAAAGCCCTTGCCCTCTCACAACTCAGCAGTCATTTACTCCTGCATTTAAGTTTTTGGGGGTGATTTGAGACTGTTCTGCACTCCCTGCAGCCTCTGCATCCCCAACTCTGAGACGTCCTGCCTGTGGGGTGAGGGTGTCACCCCCAGCACCGGGCTGGGCAGGGGAACCCTCCTCCCACTTGTGGGGCACCTGGCCCCTGCTCCATGTGCACTTCCTTCTCCTTCCACCCTTGCTCCTTCTCTACCAAGGGGCAGGGAGGGCACAGGCAAAGCCAGGGGCCTCGCAGAATTACCTGAACTAACAAATAACCCCCAAAAGATGCAATAACAAAATAAATGCAAGACCTGGGACCATCAGCACCAGTCAGGGATGACCACTGACACCCACTGGGGATGGCCATCAGATCCATCAGGGATGACCACTGGCACCTGTTGGGATGCTGTGCTGTGGCAGTGGGACCCCAAGTGCAGCAAGGCAGTGGCCAGGGTGAGACAGGAAACAGCAACTGCATTTTTATAGCTCTTTTGCTATTTAATCCATATCCATTGGAAAAGCAATTTTGTCCTGAAATAATTCGTCTGCTGTCATATGGGGAGTTGATGATAGAACCAGAAATAGATTCCCCCACTGGTAATGCCTCGTGGTGTGCTGCTTTGAGCAGTGTTACAGACACAGACTTGCTCTCTTTTCGTGTCTTTTATCCCCCAGTTCAACAGAAATATTCAGAAATTTCAGAAATTTTCTTCTTTTTATTCTTAACCTGTCTCTCAGCACTACACACAACTTAATTCCTGTCAGTGCTCCCATTATCAGTTTCATACATTCTGGCATACATTAGTCTGAAATATAAAAATCTTATTTCATATTAAAGCTAATCTAGAATTTTGATTTAATAAATTGGATCATGCTCAAGGAAATCAGAGTGAAATATCAGGTTGTTAAGTTTCATATCACCAACCCTCTCATAGGTGTAATACAGCAATTTCTGGTGAATAAATTATCAAAAAGTTTTATGTGCTGTGCCTGATTTCAATTTCCATCAGATAGAAATTACCACCTACCTCCCAAAGGATGGATTTTTTCTTATTATTCTTCTGTACAACTATGAAATTAATTATGCTGTTTGGGGTGGGAGTTTATGAAGAAGACACAGAGGGTGGTTCTTAGGGAATTATCTTATTAATGTTACTTCAGCCATCTAAACAAACACGAGGGATTCACTTTGGAGGGAGGTAGAGTCATCAAATGCTTTGATTCTGCATATCAGCTCCATCCCACTTCAAAGTCTCATCTTCATTATTTGGCAGCAGCTCTCAGCTTTATCAGTTTTTTAAACGCCCTGTTCTGCTCAGCACTTCGGAGATATTTTCCTGAGTGGGTTGTTTTTTCCACTGGTCCTTGCTGAGCTGCATCATTATTCTACATCTTAGCAGCACTCTAATCTTCCTCCTAATTACATGTAATGAGTATTTTGGAGTTGACAGAAGTACATCAAGACCTAATAATAAAGAAAATTACTAAATCGAGTCTTCCAATTACATTCTATTAGCTCAGATGGTTGGCATCTAGTAGAAATAAAAATAGGCATTATTAAAATCCTCCAATCTTCCCTTGGTATTTCATCCCCAATCCCACATTGTGCTTCCACAGTCACATCAACAACAGATTCTCCACCCAAGCCAAAGGTTTGCAGAATCAGAGCAGAGCAGTGTGAGGTCCTGTCTGTACTGGAGACAAGGTCAAAACACAACTGGCTGCCCTGGGAGCAGCTTTATCCATCATCTGGGAAGCTCTGGATCAATTAAATATGGCCATAATGTATGAAGCTGCTATAAATGGTGACCCTCAGCACACAGGAGTGAGGGCACTTAGCACTTCTTAGAATAAACATCTTTTCTTTTCTGTTGATTATTGAAAAGAAGCAAATTTGGTTCATTCTCTGACTGAAGAGTGGAGACTGTGCTCTTGTTTTGTTGTCACATTTTGTATTATGGTCGCTTTCTATAGTGCTGGTTTTAGTGTAAATGTAGGATTGGTCTTAATCATCACAGCTTTTTCTTCCATCCATTGCAGTCCTTCCATGTTTCCTACCTGGTGATGCAGCAATGGGCCAGTGCAGAGTGAGCACTGCAATGTCTGCCTCTCAGAACTGGATAAACTCCCGAGGTTATTAACTCCATATCAAAAAGGATCTTCGAGCTGATGTCGAGCCCAAACCACAGCATTTGCACCCAAACGCTCTCGATGTCAGGAGTTTGGGTTGAGGCTCCTCTGACTGTGGAATCTAAATGCAAACATAGTTCCTAAGGTTCATATCACTCATGGGGTTCCTTTGTCCTCACCTTTTTCAGTTTTGCTTCTCTTCTCTTCTCTTACAATGCAGTTCAAGTGTTCAAGAAGCATCTCTGAGCAGAGAGGGGGGGAGCTAGAGAAGATTTAAATATTTGATCATGTCCATAAGTCTCTTTATGCCTTCAAGACAATCTCAGAGGCTCGTACCTTCCTAGCCAAGAGGAAAGTCCTGCAGTGCTGCTTTCCCCCGTCCGCGCCTCAGACTGGCCTCAGCTACAGTTTGGAATTGATTCCTTAAACTCAGAACTGAATATGAGTCAAGATGCAGCTTTCTTATGTATTACAGCATTGAAAGCCACGAAGCCATGACAAGGTCTGACCTGTTCAGCTGCCTCCACTGCTTCCACAAAGAGTTGGCAGATGAGCAGCCGAGTCCACATTAATTTCCAGCTGTTTGCTTTCTGTCCCCCACGATGAGCCATATACTTTGCTTCCCATCACTCAGGAGTACCATCTCATGACAGTAAGACTCATCCCAGAAACCTTCAGATAGTCTGGGAAGTCATTTCCCACATACAGCGCTGAAGGAACATGTTGGATTGGAGGTGCTCCCTCGTGGAGTGCCATTTGGAAGCAGGAGTGTGATCAGACTGAGGGATTGCACATTAACTGCTTGAGTGGTGGAAATGAAACCTGTTAACAGCTCGGCTGTTCCTCGCAGAAAAATGGCCCCAGTGCGGCTCAGCCCAGCTGATCTTTCCTAAAGACAATTATAGGATGCAAATATTTATAAATCACCCAGTTATTTTATGCCTGTTGATACGTTAGACACAATCTCTGTATTTCCAATACCGCTTGAACAAACACTGCCTGTTTCCCAGCCGGGCTGACTGGGGGACACAGAGAAAGGCTTGTGGTCCTGAGTCCTCTCACGTGTCACCCCGGGCTGGTTGGGGAGAGCAATGCTCTCCCACAGTCCCCATGCCCTTCCTACTCCAGCTCTGAGCTTCCCAGCTGGAGATGTGGGCTCGAATCTCCTGCCTTATGGAGGAAGATGATGGTGTCCTCCTAAAATTGCCAGTGATGCACTGGGAAAATTGATCCAAAAGAAAAGAAAAAAAGGCCCTTCAAAGTTCCAGGTGTTGAAATGAAATGAAAACAAAGTCATTTACCAGCTTCCAGTATCACTAGTGCCATCCTCCCTTAGCCCACTCAGGACTAACACAGCCCCACAGACCCTTTTTGCTGCAGTTTCACTTCTCACCCTGGACTGTCATGTGGCCTTACAGGATAAGGCAGTTTTGCCTCTCCCTCCTCCTCAAGCCACGAAATGTCACCATTTCTAGTATATTGTCAGGAAAATGGGAGTTGGGTGCAGAACCCAGACCCACACTGGAATGTGTAAATGCTTCTGCATCTGCAGAACTAGACAGCCCAAGCTGAGAGACCCAAAAGTGGTCTTTGGCAATGACTGTCCCCCTCTCTCCTCCTCCCCCAGCCCAGGGAATCGCCAGCTCCTGACGCCTTGGGGCAGGGGACCAGGCTGCTGGCCAGGGCTCAGCATTGCCTTGGACTTGGAGCTGGCCACATCAGAGACGCTGTGATTTATATATCCTGTCCGAAATAATGGTTTCAGCAGAAGAAAAGCACCGATTGAAATTGCTGCTGTCACTTCTGCTTCCTGTTTATAACGTGGGATTCGGTTACACAGATGTCAGCGGTGGCATCGTAAACGCCATCTGCCCTGGCTTCAGGTAGGGGAGAAAATAAGGGAACATGAGCTCTCAAATCACATTTTGGTGCCAATATCTTCCTTAGCAATAAGGGAAAGATGAAAAACAGTTTCAGGAAAAGGCAGTATATAAGCCACGGTTGCTTCTGAAGCACAACAATTATTGTTGCTATGAAGGAACCTGTGATGCATCATCTGCTCCTTAACAACTCCTGTGAGAGAAGGAGGGTTATCGAGGGACTCAGGGGGGAGAATCTTTAACCCCAATCTTTAATAAAGAGCTGGAAAGAGATCAGGAAATTATACACTTGTAGGGTTGATCTCAATGGTAAATGCGAGTCTACAGAAATTAATAAAGGATGAGGTCACCCAACAGCTGGAGGAGTTCGCGTTGGTTGGAAAAAAATAGTCCAGATGGCTTTTCTAATTTATTTTTTAAAGGAGTAAGGCCTTACCTGGCAAATTTGTAAGAATGTCCCAGCAGCTGAAAGTGGAAATGAGGAGAGATGGGCAGCAACAGCACCCAGATCCAAACATAACTCAGTATTCCTGCAGACAGCAGGATGAAGGGCATCCTGAGGAATGGGGGACAGCTCAGAGCCACTTCATGATGTGCCCTTGAGCACTGCCATGGAAATTTAACCAGACAGGGATGAGTGACATCATCCTGTTGGAGGTGGTCATGAGAAAAGAAACTTCCATTGTACTTCTATGTGAAAAAGGCCCCATTCCTCTTACCATCCCTGCCCTGTTCCTTGCGGCAGCCAGCCCGAGTCGAAGGCTGTGGTGGGCCTGGCAGTGGTGGGGTGGGCAAGGGGCACCCCATGCCCGGGCACAGCAGCAGAGACCCTTCATCCCATCTGCAGAGCCCGCTGGTGTGCCAGAGGCTCGTTCCCCATTGGCCACTTGGGAGGTTCATGCAAGGCCAGGGAACATGAGAGCGATCGCATATACATTCATGAGGAATTTCTGGCTGGCTGTCAGTGAGCGCTACAGCGAAACTCCGGCTGTACTCGGGGGGTTTTACAGACTGTCCTGCATAGCTGGATCTGTACCCAGCACGAGCTCGCGTTTGAGGTCGGAGCCAACTGGTATGTACTGGCTTACACACGGGTTCGACTTGGGACTGAGCAGCCATCCCAGATTACAGCAGCATGGACTGGCTCCAGGAGGTACAAACTGCAGAAAAACATTGTTTGAGCTGAGCCCAATGCTACGGGCAGGTTTCAGCAGCAGTGAGACCCCGGGTGGGTGTTGGCTGCTTTGGGGGCTCCTGGTCAGCCCTGAGTTGGGGCTTGGGGCACATTAGGGGTGGCAGAGGGCTGGGCTGGTGTTTGGGATCAGTAACGGAGGGCTTGGGAGTGATGGGAGGCTGCCTGGGACCTGTCTGGAAACTTGAAAGTCACTGGTTATTTCTGAAAATTGAGGGGACAGAAATTGCTTAAATAGAAGAAGGTGACTGACCACATGGTTTCATTCCCTGTGATACCCCACAGGATGTTTAACAAGGAAAGAGAAATCTCAGTATTTACAGAATCTGGATCTGCCCCAGAGTAGAAACCATGTTGAGGGGAGAACTTTGTACTGGGGATGTGGTGGAAGATAGGGATGGTGCATCCAGCTTGGAAACAGTCTGTCAGCAAGGTGCCCCTCTATTCTTTCTCTAACCTGGTACTTACCCACATTTAGCCTTGGGATGGTCAGCTTTTGAGATTTTATCATGAATTTCATGGCAGTGTTTTCCTTAGCTGACAAGACTTTCCTTAGCTCTGTTGCCAAGACCCACACAATACATAAATTTCTTTTGGTTTTACTACAATATATTCTTTTAAGTTATTACTTCAGCCCTTAAATTGCAGTAAAATTGCAGACTGAGAAATGCAACAGAAAAGAACCTGCAGGAAGTTTTCCCAGCTGGGTGGTCTGTCCATCAGACTCTGTCAATCCTGCAGCTCCCCCATTTTCCATAGAGAACTTTTGGTGAACTTTCAGCACTGAGCTAATCCTGAGCTGGTGTGAGCAAACTCTGTTGATGGGAATGAGGTTTTACAAACCATGGATTCTCTCACAGCAGCGTTTCTTGACCTTTTTCTGCTGAAGGACCATCTGACTGTTCAGGGGACAAAAAGTGGGTCACCTTCAGTCTCCTTCTTGCTCTGCTGTTGAAAGCAATGTCATAAGTAAATAAACATTTCAGCATTCAGTGAACAAGATGTTACTGTGCTGAAGAATCATAACAGTATTGTGGTAATTGCAGAGGCTGTAATTAGTCACCAAGAACCGCTGGAAACTGGCACCTGACCCTGCTGTGTGCAGGCCTGAAATGCATCTGCTCACCAAACTCTGCTGCTTTTTGAAAAAAGTGGGTTGTTTTTCAGCTGATTTCTAATGCCTTATTAACTTCTGCATCACACTGATGTTTGGGGAATGGACTTTATCCTCTGTTTTGGCTCAGCTGTTTGTCTCTGTTGGTTTGTTCTGACAAACCAGCCCTTGGTGTGCTGATGGTTTTCCCAGGCCCTGCATACTCATACATTTACTAACATATTTGCTGCCTATTAGTAAATATTCAAACTGATTAGCTGGAAACTCCTTCTGCTGGGCTCTTTCTCATCAGTTTCAGTGTTCTCAAGCTGCCTGTGTGCCACATCCTGAGCTGGGAACCAGCAGCCAAGGAGCCCAACCGGACCCAGAACACTTTCAGGTCTTCTTGTCACCTTTCATGGCCAAGTAGAAGAAGATGATTTCAGACCATGTCAATGTTACCTTTTGTAATCGAAACTGTAATTTTAGTCTTTCTTTTCATTCTTTGTTTGTCATCCCTGATAACTGATGCATGGAGGGGGAAAAAAGGAAAAACCCCAACATTTGATCAGTCATCCAGAGACTTTCAACCAGCACAGCTTTTGAAGCTTATACAAAGAAACTTATTTAATATTTTTATCATTTTCCATTAAGAAGCTGACAGATGAATGTGTGTCTAAGTCCACCCATTCTCTTCTTTTATGTCTTGTCTCTCTTTTTATTTTCCTTTTTTTACCCCTGCTTTTATTCTTTCTCTCCTTTATTAAATAGTGACAATTTAAAGCATCTTTTTTTTGTTTTTTTTTTTAAACTTGTTGCCAGTTCATTAAAGTGTAATACAAGTTTTTTAAAGTTAGGTTGCAATGTGCAGGGCCATAAACAGCCAGTACATTTGTTTGTGGGCATCTAGAAGTGTCATTTCCCAAAAGACTTTCTTAGAGTAATTTCCTAATTTTCCTGCTGACTGACTTACCAAAGTCATTCTTTCTATCTTTAGGAGAAAAAGAAGATACATGAAAGAGTCATTTATTTCCAGTGGCATCATCTATTTTTGCCAAATCAGTAGCAGCTCACGTTGGCTCAGGAAGAGCTCTCCTTATCCTTCCAGCCAAAATGCACCTTTGCTATGAAAAGCAACATCGTTACCGTGTGATTTGGGGAATGTTGTTAAAAATAAATAGGCATCAGGGAGAGGCTGGGCCAGAGATGAGGCTGCAAATGCCTTCTTTTCCACCATTCTTGAGAAGATGGAACAAGCCAGGAATTATTACAGTAATGTCCCTGTCACTCTGAATAAAACATGAACAAAATTAGTTACTCTTCCTTCAGATTGAAGCAATTATTTCATGTCCCCTTGCACGAGGCCATGTGTAACCTATTTCTGAGCGCTGCAGACAGGGCTGTAAAGGATGGAGAAATAACAGCTGGGACTAATTGGAATTATGGTTGACTTGATTCACTACGTTTATTTATTTATTTGTGTGTGTGCAGGGAGGGGAGGGAAGTTTCCTTCAGTATGCAAAATATTTAAAGGGAAAAGAGCCGTAGCAAGTCTGTCACTCCATGCCGGTGAGCTTGGCTGGTTTAATTAACCTTTCCACAGGAATCCAGCTTTCCATTCCGGAGCTTATCACCTCATTAACACGAGCCACTTTCTCTGTGCCCTATCTGTCCTCTCCACCCTGTAACACCAAGGCAGATGTGACAGCACCCTCAGCCACACCAGAGCTGGCTCCTCCAGCCCTCCCCAAGCACCCACTCTGCTGTTTGCAGGGAAAACCTGTTCCTTAGGAAATTGAAACCCCTGCACTGTTTATTCATCTGCATCTAATTATTCAAAGGCATAAAGGGGCAGCCCGGAAAAAATGCAGGTAGTTCATGCTGAAAATTAGAAGGGATTTTGAGTGCCTTGGTGCAACCCAATGCCCAAGTGCAGTTTGGGGGGCTGAGGGGGGGTCCCACTGCTGGGGGAGCTCAGGAGAGCAGGCAGAGGGCTGGCAAGCTTGTGCAAAGTGTCTCAAACCCAGCATGCTTCTCCAGATTCTTCTGACCAAGTGGCATTTTCTGCCAAAACCCTCTCTTTTTGCTCTGAAGACCCCCCAGCTGAAGGCACGTGGGAACTGTGACCTGCTCTGGGCTCTGTCTGTGACAGAGGTGGCTTTGCCTTGGGGACCATCACAGTGGTCTCTCTGCCCTGCCTGGGATGCCTGGGAATCAATCCCCCTATTTTGAAAGCGGAAAAATGATACTTGGCAATACTGTGGGGGTGTGCAGAGGTTTGATGTTTACAGGATATTTCGGAAATGCTGTAGCCTTGGTGTTATAAATAGGTATGAAACTTACTGAGGCCGAGCCGACTGGGAGCAGAGCACACACTCATTTCGGGACTCTCTGGGTTAATGTGGTGGTTTTTCTGCCCTACTTTTTTTTTTTTCCTTAAGATGTGGCAGGATGCTGCTGAAAATGTATAACTCAGGGCACTGGAAAGAATCCTGTGAGTTGCAGTGAATAACTGCAGAGTAGGGAATATAAACAATATGTGTTTTTTAATATTTTATTCATAGATTAAAAAGTCAATATGATGGGTGAGATGAATGCTAAAAACTTTAATTAAAACCAAAACAACAATGCTCTCTTTCAGTTGCCGTAGCAGCAGAGAAAACGTAGGTAAACATCCTTCTTTCTGAAAAATGATCTTGTTACTAGCAAACCCCATCACCTCCCTTTCCCAGTAGGAATGTATCATTCTGCTGAAGCGAACCATGAAATGACACTGTGCAAAGTCCTCCGAAGTCAACGCGAGCCTTTTCGCTGATCTTGCTGGACTCCAGATCAGGAGGTGGAAAATTATCTCATTTCATTAATTAGTTGGAAGGAAATTAATCATCTCCTTCTGATGCGTGAAATTTTTAATACTGATTTCTCCTCTCCTGGGCAGTATGTGCCAGAGTCTGGGGGAGCTGTAGCTCGTGCTCCCATACAGGCCACGCTCTGCTCAGCCTTTGCTGCCTCCTCCAAGGGGACGGAGGCCCAGGACTTGTCCTTTGCCTGCAAAGACAAGAATTTTAAACCTCACTGTGTTTCCACGAGCCAGTGGAACCAGAGCACGTGTAATCCGTTTTACAAAAACCACATTTCATCAAATTATAACTCCATTAATATTGATAACATATCTCAAGATGGTCCACTGAGCATCGCCTGCTCCTTTGGCTTCCCTTGCTGGGTGGCTTCTCCCACCCCAACACTGCGGATCATCTCCCACCACAGTGCAGGGCTCAGGTGCCAGAGCGAGGGGGAGCTCCCTGCAGAGCTGACACCCAGGACAGCAGGTGCTTCTGGCTGCACATCTCTCATTTTCCCCACCTTCCAGACTCTGAGGACACGCTGAGAAGGTCCCCGCTGTGCAGGATGGCAGCTCTCTGCTGGGACTGGGCAGCAGCACTGAGCACCTGCAGCTTCACAGAATCAGAGTCATAGACTCGTTTGGGTTGGGAGAGACCTTAGACATCTCGTTCCAACCCCTGCCAAGTGCAGGGACACCTTCTACTAGACCAGGTTGATCAGAGTCCTGTGCAGCCTGACGAGGAACATTTCCAGGGATGGGGTACCCACACCTTCTCTGGGCAGCCTGTTCCAGTATTCCAAATAGGAACATCATTAAAACTTTTATTAAGCTGTCCAGTGTCTTTGAGCCTGGCCCTGGGCAAGGTGAGCCCCCACACACCCAGAAGGTGCAGAGTGCGTACTCACACTTGGATTTTAAAGATGCTTCATGAGCTGTTCAGTCCTGAGCTCCTGGGCCCTTAAACTGAATGTCAGAATTAAAAACCATTACTGAAGAGTTTTACGAAAATCAACTCAACCTTGACTGTTCATAAACATGGCCTGACATTTCCCTCCCTCCTGTACACAGTGGGCATGTTTTTAAAGAGTCCAATCCTATATAAAGGCTCACTGTTATGAAAAATAATTTACATTGGTTCCTTTCCCAAATACAGTAATTACAACCTCAATAAGAGCACGTGGTATTTGCATTTCCACTTCCAACCATGTGTTTCTACGAGAGTGCACTAGAATAGCTGGAGCACTTTATTCCATCCAGAGACCTTGGTATTTCCCAGTTCCACTGGGCCTTCCCTATGGAAAAAATCAAGGAGTTCCAAAATCAGTTTTCCTTTCCATCAGGAGACAATACAAATAAAGTTGTTAATATAATGCTAATTTCATTCAAGGTGCTGGTAACCAGAATAGAATCTCAAGGGTCACAGAATGGTTTGGGTTGGGAGGAACCTTAAAGCTCATTCAGTTCCACACCCTGCCATGGGTAGGGCCACTTCCCACTAGACCAGGCTGCTCCAGGCCCCGTCCAGCCTGGCCTAGAGTATTCCCAGGAGTGGAGCAGCCATAGGTTCTCTGAGCAATATAATGCAATAATAACATAATAATAATAATTCTGCTTTAGGTTGCATTACATACCAGCAGATGAAATACCTATTTGCTCATTTTACCTTCAAGTCATGAAGAAATGAGCTCTTACTTTACTTTCTTCATTTACTTGTCAGCTCTATTCATTATAGATGCACATTTTCTAAGATAAGTATCCATGTCTGTATTATAATTAAGACTGAAAAAATGTAATAGGTACAGGTGACATTTAGTATTTCTATTCAAATTACTCCTACTTGCAGACAGTTGTTCAGAAGGGGCATTTCCAGAATTATTCAAGTTACTGCATTTTTCTATCCCCCTCGTAATGTGTTAAAAGCCTTCTGCTTTCCATGGGCAACAAAAGCCTGGTTGGCTAAAGCAAAAAAAAAAAAAGACCTTATAGCTCAGCTTTGTGCCCTGCTCTCATGAAACAAGAGCAAATGGAGGCTGTGAAGTTGTGATCACAAGGAAAACTTCCCAAATGGGGATCCAGAAGGGTGCATTCTCCTTCTGTCTGCATCCCAGGACATGGCAGGATAACCTTTCTTCTCAGTTACCTGCCCACCAGCACCGGTGCAGGTGTCAGTGTGGGAAGTGGAGGTGGCAGTGGGTGTGATGGAGGTTGCAGTGTGGTGGTGGTGTTGGCAGCCCTTGAGGACACGCTTGGGCTCTCTGGTAGCTCCATGCACTGTTTCAACAGCTGGCTACAATCCAGGTTGGGGTTGGGATAGGAATAAAAAGAATGCAATTGTTGTCACAAACCATGATCTCATCCAGCCAGAGACCAAATATTTCCTTGTTGAATAGAAGGTCTGTTCTGGTGTTTTACTGACTTGAGACCAATTGAACCTGACAGCTCCTAGAAGAGCTAGAGGAATCACAGAATTATGGAATCATCCAGGTTGGAAAAGACCTCCAAGACCATTGAGTCCAGCTGTTCCCCCAGTGCTGCCAAGGCCACCACTGACCATGTCCCCAAGTGCCACATCTACACTGTTAAATCCCCACAGGGATGGTGACTCCACCACTACTCTGGGCAGCCTGTGCCAGGAATGGACAACCCTTTGGGTGAGGACATTTTTCCTAATATCCAATCTAAACCTCCCCTGGCACCACTTGACACTGTTTTCTCTTGTCCTGTCACTTGTTACCTGGGAGAAGAGACCAACAACCACCACCAAGAGAGGTATTTCTAAACAACTTTTTTCCCTCAACTTAGTCAATGTGCATTCACAGGAGGCAACTTTCCTGAATCATAGAATCCCAGAACAGTTTGCATTGGAAAGGACCTTAAAAACCATTTAGTCCAACCCCCTGCCATGGGCAGGAACACCTTTCACTGGACCTGGTTGCCCAAGCCCCATCCAACCTGGCCTTGAACTCCTTCAGGGATGGGGCAGCCACAGCTTCTCTGGTCACTGTACAGGGCACAGCCCATCCCAACACAGGCAGAACTGCACTGGAAGGGCTCTGGCTGCTGTTTTCAGGGGCTCACTGAGCCCAGGGGCAGCTGCCTGTGCCCAGGACCTGCCGGGAACAACAAGCACCTGCTCCCTGGTTGGTTCTTTCCTTTAGAAATTACGAGCTGCTGTGATGGTGTTCAAATGAGTTTTTGGGCAAAGCAGCTTTGCTAATGTTGCTTCATGGACTGTCTGAGCAATTGATTGTGCAGGCAAAATGTAATGGTTCTGTTTGAAGGGAAATGAAAACATTCCCTTTTCGGCTCTTGCTGGAGGATAATTATGGGGAAGCTGTTTGTGGCACAAATGCTCTGTTTGCTGTCCCTCCCAGCCGAGCAGACAGTGGGGTTGGTTTAGATTAAGGTCTTTCATGCAGCTCAATTACCACAAATGCATGGTGATAAGGAATAAGGAATATCAAAGGAGAAACAGAAGAACAGGCCCTAAAATTATGTAAATAACTGATTGAGGAGTGTGGTAAAGATGAATTTTTTTTCATTTGGATATATTGGGTAGTTATATTTGCAGAATTACAGCATCTCTCGGGGCTTTTCTAACACTGTGGTTTGTATGTGCTACACTCATGCCTAACTAGCTGTCTGCATGCCAGGAACAATTTTTTTCCCCTTTATAAATGACAAGATTTTGATTTCACACCACAGTTATATCTCCCGAGATCCTCTTAATGTGATGACAATCGCAATATTAGTTCAGGCTGTTAATCCCAGGGCTCCTGTATTTCAGCATCTCCCCAATCTCATCAGAATTATATTCTTTCAAGAATATATTGTTGTGTTTATCTTCATATGTATCACATAAATAATGCTGATGAGCATCTGAGCAATAGTCAGGACAAGTTTCCAGGGAGGTGTAAGAGCTGTACATGGTACATGTTGGCATCCTACATCAAACCAGGGCAGGCTGTTTCAAAGGCAACCTGAGCTCTGTTTCTTCACGTTGACTTCTTTTCTTTTGCTTTTTGTTGTTTCAATTGACATTAAAAGTGAATTCTGATTATAAATACATCTTTGCCTACAAGAAAAGATTTCCACAGTGCAAGTAGGCACAGCTGCTCCACCTCCAGAGCAGATGTTGATTTAATTCCTCCCTGTGAGCAATGCAAGGTGATTGTCCCAAGGAAGGTAAACCAGCTATAAGGCAGAGGTGAAGGTAATCAGGGAGTAATCACAGGCCTGGACAGGCCAGCTGATATAGGTTAAACCTTAAAGTTGAGTGGGGAAGGGTTGCAGGTGTGATGAGATTCAGAGGGTGGTGGTGTCCCTCTGCAGAGCACAGGACAGAAGGCTGGAGAAAGAAGCTCCAGAAAGAATTCAAATACAGGAGTGACTTATAGGCAGGGACTTGGAAAACTGGAGGAAATGATTACTTGGGGAAACAAGGTAAAAATCTTTATGTACTTAGCATTGGAAAGTTCAGACCCTTGAACAACCCCTCATGTAAACTAACATATTTTCTGTAAGGTGGTTTGGGAAGGGATCCCCAGCCTTGCAGGATCTACAGACATTGTACAGGGTGAGAAAAAAGATCACTGTGTTTGGTTTGCTTTAAGCTGCTATGGGGAAATCACCACCCAAAGCTTCCCTGCAGCCAGGGCTGGATTAAATGAGGAGAAGCAGAGAGGAGTGTTGGTGGCTGCGGGGACAGGACCGAGTGCCCCTCTCCTCTTGCTGCCAAAACTGGTGAAAACATGGGCTGAACAACAGCTGAAATAAGAGCAACATGACAGGAGGCTTTGTGAAGCCTCTTGTTTTACTGAGAGTTGCTTAAATGATTTTGCTTTGGTAAACCTGAGGTTGGTTATTCACAATCTCCCTCAGTTGCACACTTTGGAGAGGGTGGAGAGCAAACTAGTATTTTCCCCATGTCCAATGCCCAAAACTTACTTCCTAGGAGCAAATACCTTTCTAATGTGTTTTCCCAATGTATCTTTTTCAGAGTTGCAAGATGTGAAGGAAATTAAACTACTGTGAGCGCGTCCTGAGAGCTGCACCTCTCCATGTGGAAACTAAAGACGTGGAACGGGACCTATTGAGCAGGTAAGAGGCAGTAAAAAGAAAACAGTGTGTTTGTGCATGAGATAATTGCTTCCAGGTGATTCCTAGGTAAGTGCCATTGCTTTGGGTAAGTCTAACAGCCCTTGGGGGTTGGCAGTCTGTGTGCCCTGGAAGGGGCTGTGAGTATCCCTACGTCCCCAGAGAGCCCCAGGGTTGAGGCTGGGAAACAAAATAGTCCAGAGGTGATTTTGCCTTTTCTAAGAGCCTTGAAGAGGAGTTACCTGGTGCTCGTTGCAGTCTCCACGTAGGGAAGTTGAAGGGAAAACCCTCACCAAGGTGTAGCTCCTCAGGTGGGGATGGTTTGAATTCCTGGGCAAAGCAAAACCATCCTGGTGTTATAAAACATGGGAGTTACTTTGGTGCTGTTTTTCTTGTGGGTTTGGGGTTCTTTCAAAAAAAGTGGTTTCTGTGAGTACTTTGTGTATATTTGAGTCTGCTCAAGGTGAGTTTGTGCTTGGTGAAGCTGAGCCATGGATAGACCTTGAGTCTAAAGCTTTCAAGCCTGGAGAAGTGTTTGTGTATTTCTTTTTCATGCCAAAAACTGTGATTTTATCATTAACCAGATGAAGTGGTGTTGCCTGAAGCTCTGAATAATCTCCCCTATCTCGAGTCGTCTTCTCTTCCAGTATTTAATTAGCCTAATTTTTTTATCCTTCAGGCAGAGTGTAGATCTGACTGTAACTTCAGAATTGCTATGTGTAATTTGAGGAATGACACTGCTGAATCTGTTAAGGATGGTGGTGTGCCACAATTCTTCTATGCTTCTGGGAATTTCACTTCATGAATTTGGCAATAATTGAGGAAGAGCAGAGTAGGTACCTCAGCATGTTGGCAAATTAGGACCAACACACACTGTCACTTCATGCTGTCTTCATTTTTGGCTTAAAATAATTTGGTCCTTCTGATTTAACACAAATGAGGAAAAATGTCCTTGGGAGGAGCAGGGTGGACAGGAGCTGGCATGTCCCCCCTGTNTGTGCAGACCTACATCCTCCTGTTCACGTGGGAACCACCACACCGTGACTTCATTTGGTGCCTCTGGTGTCGGGCTGTGGGAGCCAGTGATCAACTTGGTCCCTGTTGGTCTCCTCTTTCCACTTAAAATTTTACAGTCTCTGTCATGTTCCCCATCCTCAGCAATGGCTCCTGCAGCCTGAAGTCATGCTATCTTAGGTCATTTCTCACACAGAAGCTCTTTCATAGCTTTGCTCATCTCTTTCTGCTGCCCTACAGGTGAAGCACAAAGCCACTCTCCTGGACAGAGCACACAATAGAGGGGTTGATCATGTCTTTTCCAGAGCAGAAGTGTTTCCTTCAAGTGGCTGCTCTTAGTGTTGGTAATAGTCTGGCAGAATTGCAAACTACTTAATATATATAAAAGTCTGGAGAGGACAGAATTTTACCTCCCGTGCTACTGCCTGGGTCTGTCAGTAACCCACAATCTAAACCACTTCAATGATCTTATTAATCATTAAATATTAACTGATCCTGGGGCAACTGGATCTTCCCAGGGCTTCCTCACCTGGATGTAGGGACCCTGGCAGGTCTGGATTCCCTCTCCTGTGCAGGAATTTTACTGTATTTACATCTTTGAACTGATAAATAGACTCTGGTTGCATTTCTGAGCCCATGCATAGGAAGCGACTCCCGTTGTCTTTGTCCAGAACAGAAACTGCAGCCTCCTGCTCAGACTGGGGTCTCCAATGCTTAACTTCATCTCCTTATTTTAGGAAAGGGACTGTTGCTACCACCAGAAGGGGGGATACAGTAAAAAACCTTTTGTCTGTAGAAAAACCTACAGAAATACTTGCAAAGCTCTTCAGAAATTCTGCAAGTGGCCCAGAGCTTGCTTTGTCAAGGAATTTAAACATGTTGTCTTGACATGTAAATATTTCCAGAAATATTTCCTGAATAAATAAAATTCTTTCCAAGATGACCTCACCCCTTGGCAGAGGCAAGCATGTATACTGTACATCTTCCAGAAGGATTCATCTGTGCTGTGGTTGGGCCATGGAGCCCCTGGAGCTCCTGCCAGCTTGGCAGGCTCCGGGTGGGATGGGATGCAGGAGTCTGGAGTGTGTCATCGATGCCAAGTTCATGGCACTTGGCTCTAAAGTCTCTTTTCCACTCTTAGTCCCATCCTTCTTTCAGATCTGCAGCACCTCTAATCCCAACCATGGATAGTCAAATGTGGGGAAGCAGAACCTGAGCATCACTGGGGTTTGTGGACCATAAAATCAATTGGATTATATAATTTCTGTAATTTATCTTGTATTCCAGATGACTAAGGCTGGAATCAGGTTTGTCTCCAGTTCCTGGTTATTTTGGGATATGCAGAGTTACTCCCACCAATCTGACCTTCCAAACCTCATGTGGGTTTTACTCTATATTATTTTTGGAGTCTTCCTTCAGGGTGAGCATCTCTCTCTGCAGCCTCTGCCAGCTCCCACCTTGTGCCCTCACACACTCCTAAGGGAAAGAGTCTCCCCCTCCAAATCCAAGGCAAACAGTCACTTGCAGGAGAAGGGGAGACATTGCAGACAATAAATAAATTTTAGTCATAAATGTCTCTTACTGCTGAAAGGGATGTTTCCCAGTTCTAGGTGTGAGAACTTTCACCTGACACTTTCTTCTGGTTGTCCATTTCCTACTTCTTCCTACATTCCCACTACTTTAATTTCCGTCTCTCCAAGGCAGCCCTGCTGTGTCATTACCTGTGTGGCTTTGGTGCCTCCCCTCGCTCACCTGTCATAATATCTGGGACCTACCTGAGACTGATTTCTGGCTGTGCTCAGCAAAGCACAACCTATTTCTGCCAATTAAATCTTTATCCAATTCTCTCCAGTTACAATTTTGTAGCACAGAGGAAGGGGAAAGCCTGTTTTCCCTGCTGTGAGAGGGTTGATGAAAGAGATTTTCAGCATGTGCTGCTATCGAGGTGAGCAGCTCTGCCTTCATAAAACAGGTTTGTTTCTTTTTCCTCTGCTTGTCTAAAGTAATAAAAGTGGTAAGAAATTCAGGTAATTTCTTCAAGTTTGAGGAGAATGTAAAGAGTTTCCCAATGGGTATCTCTTCAGGAAGGGTGATTTTAAAATCAGTTTAGTTTCTTGGCCAATTTATTACTCATTCCACCAAGCTCAGCCCTCACCGTGTTATCAAAATACTGTAGCTGCAAGAATCGAGCAAGGCTGGCTGGAACACAAGAACATAATTTTTTGGAAGAGTTCAAGGCTTTGAAATTTGTTTGCAATGCACGTTGAACGCAACAGAGTGCTTTAGGGGAAAATAGAAAATATGTGACTCCTGGGTGTGCATAGGCATCCCAAATAACAGCATTTTGTGCTTCTCTGTCTCATCATTGACACTGATGTCAAGGTGGTGTGTGGGATGATCCTTGCTGTGAGAAGCCTGCAAGGGACTGGGTGCTGTCAGGGGGAGAATCCCCTTTTGGCAGGTGGTGGTGGTGCCCCTGGAAGGGCACTGGGAGAGGTGGCACCGTCAGGGCTGAGCTGTGACACTGATGACATTGGAAGGGAACCCACGCCAAGCTTGGAGTACAGTCTATTAATCCTCAGTGACTACACAGATGGATTTAATCATATTTCAGTCTCTTCATACATGAGTATTTGCTTAAATATTTCTTGCTGATTCCGAAAATACTGACTGGTGCTCCTTCAGAACATGAGCGCTGATGTCTTTAGGCCCCTCCAAGGATATGAGCTATGACGTTTGTTTTCCACCTTTGGCTCCACAGCTTTCCCCCTCTCAGCTAATTACTGCAGTTCTTTTTAAATGATGCATTTGGTATTGAACTATGGATTTTAAAAAGTTTTCATGCTTGTCTTAGTTGGAAATATGTTCTGGCCTGACTTGTAATTCCCTCTGCAGCCTTGTTGGAGTCAGGTAATATACACCAAAGTATGAAGTCAATAAAATTGTACTGTAAGTTACTGCAGATTTAAAGATTATTCTTTTTTTTTACATGAACAGCTATCCCAGGCAGCCAGAAATAATTTCAATAATTCCAAGCCCTAATTAAGGAAATAATTTAAGAATATCCTGGGATTTAAAAGTATGCCAAAAGCCTTGCCTGCTTAGAGCTGTGATGAGCAGGTACTTGAGCATAGACCCCTGAGGGGGGTGGGAGTCTGACACCCCCGACCACCACCCCCCGCCCCCCTTGTGCTTCAGGTGTGGGAGTAGCAGTGAAATAACTCTGGTCAGTGTTGGAGTGCAATGGATTTTCCTGCCAGCAGGAAGGCAGAAGGGGAATATGCATCCCTGTGTCTGGGAATTGTCACAGCTGGAGCCACGTTCCAGGCTCTGGGCAGGTATCACAAAATTTGTAGCCAAAATAGAAAAAGGTTCGAAACAGAACCACGAGCTCACCCGAGCGAGGCTGAACTAGAGCAATTCCCCGCTCAGTTTGCAGCTGGGTTTCCTGTGATGATGAAAGTTTGAACACTTCAGTGCTCTTGTTCTTTTCACAAGCTGCCGGTAAAGGATTGCAGCAAACCCGTGACCCTTTGGTAACCCCCAGCTTTTGGCTGAGTAAGGCAGTGGCCAAGCCCAGGTGTCCTGCCGGGAGCAGAGAATCTGGGGAGCCCACGCTGAGCCAAAGGCAGTGCAGAGCTCATCAACCACCACGGGCAGGTCAATAACAGGGATGAGCAGCCAACACCCCATCCAGGGCTGGGGTTCAGGGTTTGGAGCTCTGCCTGCCTGATGGAAGGATGTTGTGACAGAGAAATGCAACTGAGGTTTCTCGGGGTGGGAGGAGGCTGCTGCCGGCACAGGGAGCACTGGGAGCAAGGCCAGAGCTCGTGCTGAAATCCAAGGGAATTTCTTCACAGCTTTTCCCAAAATGCAGTGTCATCCACAGAGATTAAGGGGCTGGCTCACCAGGCTGGAAGTAGGATCCTGAGGGAATCCCACCTGAATGCATCCTGGGTGCAGGATGCCAGGATAATCCCCTCTGGCATCCGGATCCACCTGTGTGGGGGGATCCCACTTCATCCAGCAAATAGCATCTCCCACTTGTGGTTGGGTTTGAGTGACCCTGGTTTGGTCACACCTGTAGCACTCACCTTCTGTCAGGTTTTGTTTCCACGCATAGCCTATGCCAGTTTCTCCCACTGGTCCTGCCTGTGGAATCCAGTCAGCTGCAGGTACAGGGAGTGAATTCCCTGATCCAGCAGGGTTCAGCTTCTATGGAAATACCTGTCATTGGCCTCTGGGGTGTAAGGGAACTGAAGGCAAACCTGCTGGTGGCCGGGCTTGAGGCATCCCCTGTTTCAACCAACACCTTCATACTCAGCTGAGGGAGAAATAAAGCACGTTTCAGGTTCCCAGCCCTTCCGTGGCCTTTACCTCTGGGAATTTACAGCAGGTAACTCTATGGGAGTGTTGTTTGCACTCAAATCCAAGTGTGGTTATTTATAAAGCCAAAAACCAAATACATCTCTAGACCAGTGTGTACAGATTTGTTTTGGTTTTTTAATTGCCTTTTTTTTGGCTGCTTCTTGCAGCTTGGGGCAGTGTGAGCTGGGATGCCAAAAGGTGGCACTTGCCATAGTGTTGCTCTAGATGTGGGATGCTTTAAAAATAATATTTTTGTTTAAATGATTAATTCTACCTAAATTCAGAAACCCCCTGACCTCAAGCAGAGGTAAAGCCTTCCCAAGGAATGCAAGACATGGCTCCCAAAATCCGTTGTTGGAAGCATTTGTTGTGTTATGTTTAACCTAAAAATATTTATTTTTAGACATAATTTGAAATAATGTATTTTGGTTTAGGGATAAATTGGAAAAAAATAATTCTAGTAAATGGATCTGTGGTAAATAGTTCATCCCAGTGTCAGTCTTGTTTATTCAGGGCCGATAACACTGATGGAGTCAAAGCTTATTCAATCTCATAAAGCAAATGAGTGATTCACAGGCTCTGTCTCTCTACATCGACTCTATTTATATGATACAAGAATATTATATAAATACCATGTCTTAATCATACATCTGCATTCACTTTGAGGGGAAGGCAATTATTTCTCCCTAGCACAGTCCTGTTCAGTGACTTCCTAATGCACCAGAGATTAATTATTCCAGAAGCAAACATTAAAACACACTTCAAATGGTCAATAACATATTGCTGTGTGCTGTCCCTGTCCCTTCCCCTCTCCCAGCAGGGACAGATGTGTCCCTACAGCTGGCACTGGCAAGGGGTGGTACCTCGCTTTCTGCCGCTGCAGTGGGGTCATGCCACGGGGGTATCACATCAAATAATTGGTATTTAGACCAGGAAGGACTCGTGGGTGGGTTTATATCATAGACCTGGGGGAGGGACTAAGGGTTCAGGATAAACACTGCGTCACCCTCTGCAGAGCTGCCACTGAGTGGTACCAGCGTGGGGGACCCGAGGAGAGGGTGGGGCTGGGCTGGGGGGTCCTGGCCTTTTAGGGTTCTGCCATCACCACCCAAACTGCTCCTCACCAGATGCAGAGGGAAACAGGCTGCTAAATGCCCCCAGCCTGTAACACAGGGAGGAGACCAGGACTCCTGCAGCTGGGCTTTGGGCCATCCGAGTTAAAGCTTCTCTGTCTTCCTGAGCCATTACGCTTGTGTACACAAATATTCAGAGGCAGGGAGGGATGATGCCGAGTGCTGGGGAGCTCAGGCTTGGCTCACAGCCTGGGCTCTGCCTGGGACTGAGTGCACAGGCTGAAGAGGTGCTGGTGACACGCACAAGCCGGTGGCAGGGATTTCTCCCACGTTCTTCTAGAACTGTGCCAATTGCTGAGGCACCCAGAGCTGATCCCGGGGGAATTTTGGAGGGGAATGAAGTCCCACCACTGAGCTCACACAACCCAAGGGCTGGACCTTGAATGGGACAAACCGTAGCTGGGACCATACCTGGGTGGTATCTGCCCTGAAGGCACCAACCTTTCCAGGACAGGGGCAGCATCAGTCCCACTGCCCACCCCTCCAGCCAGCAATGCATTGGGAGGGCCAATGCAAGGACAATCAGACTATTTCCCGTCAATTGTTCTCAGCAACTTTGGAGAGAAGAAAAAAAGATCCAGTTCTGTCATTTGTATTTTTCTGTTCTGGGGCTGATGCACAAAATGTTCTCTGAGTTATTTGTGAGGTATTTCTGTCACCATCGTGTGTGTGAGGCATCAGGAAATGCTGAGACCATCGTGCCCCCACCCCGGGGAGATGCAGGAGCTCGTGCCCTTTGCAGTGACAGCTCCTGGTGTGTGGGTCTGTCTGGGGGATAAAGGAGATCCCAGTGGGTCCTGCCCTCCCCCAGCACTCCCTGTCTCAGCCCTTTGGTTTCTGTTCTGTGTTGCTTGCTCTTTAGTTTGGGTTTCTTGTTTTGGTTTTGTTGTTTTTGTTGGGTTTTTTTAAAAGTAGGAATAGAAAAAGGAAAATGAAACCACACAGTTGTGCAGGCTCAGGGAACAAAGTCAGGATTGGTGAGTGGGCTCTAGCTTTGATTTTTTTAAAAACATCAAAGTGACTCTGGACCAAGCACTGAGCTTGCAACATGGAGTCAGGTTTCATTTTAAAATATTTTTTTTTTCAATATCCAAGAATTACTGTTAGTCTAAGGCCAGTGGCAGATGTTATTTAAAAACACTTGGGTTTGTTTTCTGAAGGCAAATTGTAGATACTTGAGATTTAAAAGCTGTTTTCTCTGAGACAGTGCATAAAAATACTAGAGACACATTCTGGACTAGCATCCTGGTTCCCGTAAGTGCAATTCCATGATTGCAAGCTAATCTGTAAGCGCAAAAGAAACAGAAACACAAAATAGATTCCGCTTTAGCAGCTGAAGGAGCCCAGGGGGATGAAAGGAAACATGTAATGCTTTAAATATTAAACAGCAAAGCAAAGTCTCTAGGGGGTTGTGAGGAGCCTGGAGGTTCTGCTGCCCATTGCAGCCACACAGAGGCTCCTCTTCCTCTGGGGTACACAGGGATGGGCACCTATTGCCTCTTCACACGTCTTGCTCTACTGCAACTCCCAAACCATCCTGGCAGATCCACAGGAAACGCCAGGCAGTGAGGGCTGGACATCCACTGGACACAACCATGCACGTGGGAATTGAGAGGTGCTGAGGCTCCTCCCTGGGTGCTCCGGATCAGCTCAGGTGAGCCTCAAAAAAGCCACCTGGCAGCTGTGAACAACTTCCTTGGATTAATCCTTATGGAGGCATTGCTGAGTTTTGGGGTTTTTTTTCAATGGTGTCTGGACTGCACACGGGAATGTTTGCGGAGGGTGGTTCACAGCCTCTCCCAACAGAGCAGTGATCCTCTGCCGTGAGATCATCCCCCCCAGAGCCACAGCACCCCCCAGAGCTGAGGCACTGCCTCTTCCACCAATGCCAAAGGCTGTGAAGTCAAGCCCAATCTCTTCCAAAAGCAACTTGCTCCCATTGATTGATCTCATAGATGGGCAAGGAATTTATTTTCCCTTTTTTTCTAGCTTACATGCCAACTGAAATTCCAAATACCAATTTAATGCTCAGTTTACTATCCCTGCAAGGTTCTCATTGAAGTTTATCAGGAAGGGGTTTGGTCTGGGAAAATCTTGTACCCTGAGCACCAGAACACTGTGGAGCATCTGTCAGTGAAAATACCACTGTGCTGGTGTCCCAGGTGCTCTCATTTCCGGCCCTGAAACTTCTTATTGAGCACTGAGACCTGTCACCATTACGTTTACTCCTTTTGTTACCCACTAGTATTGTTTTCAGTCCAAAGCATCCCATGGAGTGCACCTGCCTCGCCTCCTCCCACGAGCAATGCCAGCAGGTCCCGCGCCGCGGGTGCTCCGTTGAGTGCAGGGCTGTCTGCAGAGCTCCATCACCCTGACACACGATCTCTTTTTTTCCCCTAAAGATGAAAAGAGCAGCTTCTTTAGAAGTTTCTTATTAAATGCATAATCTTGTTGAGCAAAACCATCTTGCTTTTAACTTGTTGGGCCTTTCATCGTACATTTGTTCATGCTTGATCTACAAAGTGCTTTAACTTTTGCAGAATTCCGTGGGTGTCGAAGGTTGTTTTCTCATGCTTTCAGCTCAAGGAGGTTGGAATGGGAATTATTGCAAAGACTAAGCAAATGTCCCAGTGCTGGGAAGGTTCTTCAGGCAATTTTGGCCTCAGACTTTGCCATGTTTCCTTCTCATAATAAATGGGCCAGGGCAGTCACCACGTCCCAGGGTAAGGATGTGAACACTCCTCTGCTGGACACCGGGCAGAGAGGAGGATGGAGATAGTTTCACACTTGTGTTTTATTGTAAGCTGTGACATCTAGGACCTAGAAAATTCCAGATGCCAAGCTGTTAGGATTGCTCCTTCAGTCGCTCAGGCAGATAATTAGCTCACTCATTCATGACATTAACAGGAACTGGAAAATTAACATGAGTGGGTAATTGTGCGTTGAATGTCTCTGCAAGGCAGGAGCTGTCCGGAGCCTCGGTGTGCTGGGATGGAGCTGACACCTAGATCAAATATCTGGATTCTATCAAATATTCCCATCATAAATGAAGGTTGTTCAGCTACTAATTTAAATGACCTGATCTTTATTTCTCTTTTATTTTTTTCCCTAAAGCCTTGGAATTTATATAATTTCATCTGTATTTTAGCCAGGCAAGCGCCTTTAAAAGTATTCTCCTACCATGTTAAGGGGAAACAAATAAATAAAAATAGAAGAACAATTTACCAAAGGAAAACTGTCATTAGATTACTTCTGCAGTCAGAGACTATCTTGCTCTTAAAATATATCAAAAGCCCCTCTCAGTGAATTGTGTACATTCTGTCCCTGAAGATCTCAGAGCAGCAGTGACCTCAGAAGGTCTCTGGAAGAGAAGCCCTTTATGTTTGAATGGGTGTCCTGACATGTGATGAAGAGATTGCCATGGAAAATCTGCATTTTTTTTATGTAATCAGAGAAAATAAGTAAATAAACCATGTAAGTCTGATTCATAGTTACAGCTGCTCAAGGCAGTAGTAAACCCCTCATAGAGCTTTTTTTTGATTAAAAAAAATATTAATATTAGGCTGCTAAATTAAAATAAGACCATTTAAATCCAGTGTTCCCTTTGCCTTGCAGGTTTAGAAATGTTCAATTAGTGCACAAAACAACCAACCCCCAAAAAGCTCCTCCTGTAGCTCCCCAGCACATACACATGCATTAGAACTGACAGGTCTTTTGTGCTGAACGACTGCTCTTCCCAGGGGAAACAATCCACACTGTGGATACAAACAGCTGGAGAGCACTTTGCATTTGGCACTATTATCTGATTATATACACATAAATCTGCTTATAGAACTCTACCCCAACAGCAGAGCATTGTTTTGCAGCAATTTGCACCCTCTGGGCTGAGCCCCTGCAGACCTGCTTAAAACTGGTTAACCCTTGGAACCTCGGGGTTTAAAAACATTGAGTATCCTCAGTGTTTTATCTAAATTATTGCAGTTTTATTTCATTCAGACGGTCCAGTCATAGGAAATGTTGAATTTTCAATGCACACTGTAAATGAAACTGAACTCCTGATTCAGTCACTGGGCCATGACTGTGCTGCTGTGTGACTCTTGGTTAACAGAGCTCCAAGTCACTGAGAGGAAAATTATTTCAGTCTTGCCTTAGTGGCAGAGTGGCCTGAGACCTGTCTCCACAAGGAGAAAAAATACAGGATCAGGCCTTAAATTGGTAGATTTTTCAGTCTGTAACTGGAAGAGTTTTGATGAATGAAACGGGTCAAGAAAATACCTTTTTTTTTTTTTTTTTCGTGGAAACTTTGGACTTTTTGAAACCACCAATATTTCAGGTGGGAGTGCAAATCCTCCTGACAAGCCCCTTCCAGGAAAAAATTATCTAATTGAGGGGGCAAATAAGAAATGCTTGAAGGGGAGGTTGGATGTCTGCAGGGTGGGTGGATGTTTGGTCCTCTCTAGGCAGGTTTTTGGGTGCGTTGCCTGCAGATACCTGATGTGGACAGGTGTCCAGTGGGGTGTGTGCCATGCTTAGCTGCTTTCCCAATCACTCCTTCCCTAAGGAGTTGACACATTTTCCCAGAGGTCACTTAGGCAATTAACTTAATAGTCCACAATGTCATTCAGCAACTATTTAAACTCCCATGAATGCAGTGACTGGAGTCCAAATGCTCCTCCCTGTTCCTCCCCATCACCTTCCTGTACTTGCCCTTGGTTAACTCTTTGCACTGCTCCATAAATACTCTGGGTGCCAAGAAGGCACATGGTGGGATTCTTGGGGTTGTCCTGTGCAGGGCAAGGACTTTGATGATCCTTGTGGGTCCCTTCCAGCCAGAACAGGGATTGAGAGGATGGGGTGATGTGGGCAGGAACCAGTTGAAGTCTGTGAGGTAAGAAGACAAGTTTAACCTCATTAAGTAGCTCCATTATGATGGGGAGGATGAATGTCTCAGCTGGTACAAATATTCTCCAGTTATAAGGCCAAAGTGACAACCCAGCAGAATTATTGGAGAGACAGTGGTAGTAGCAGATTGTTTCTGGAAGCAGAGAAATGGCTGTGTAATGGGAACGGCAGGTTTTCCTGGGATTCTGGATGTTGTACAAGCTCTTTTCAGACCCAGAAGACACAAGCAGAGCAAAATAGGGTTTTTGAGTGGAAAACTGCCAATTATTCCAGATTGTTGTGATAGTTTAGTGATTCACACAAGACTTCAGTAGACTGTTAGTGAGAACTCCTTTTATAAATGCTCTTTGGGTTACAGAGCCTCTTTGGGAGTAAAACATTCACATTTGGAAATCAGTCTCCCATTAAGTTTTTTTCTGCCTCCTGAGGACTTTTGGTGTATCAGCAGGATGGGCAGGGGGGTTCCACTTGACCATGAACTCTGTGGATGTGCCAGGGGCACCAAGAACTCTGGTGGGCACAGGACCAACTCCCCTGACGGGAGTGGGGAGCCAGGTGGGGTGGGGCTCTGCTCTCATGGTATAAGTGACACGACAAGGGGCAACAGCCTCAAGCTGTGGCAAGGGAAGACTGAGTTGGATATTAGGGAAAATTTCTTCATGGAAGGGGTTGCCCAGCCCTGGCCACCCAGGGCAGTGGTGGAATCACCATTCCTAGAGGGGTTTAAAAGCTGTGTAGATGTGGCACTTGGGGACATGGGTTAGTGATGGTCGTGGCACTGCTGTGGGAGCAGTTGGACTCAAAGATTTTAGAGGGCTGGTCCAACCTTAGTGAGTCTATTGTTCTGTAATTCTGTTATTCTATGAATATACAGGGAATTCATTCACCAAAGAGGCTGCCAATCAAACAAATATGTTTTGAAGCTGACTAACAACCTGATATCATGACTGGTATCCTCTGTGCCTCTGAAATAATAATAGAGGGGATGTAAAAGGGCTTCTTTCAAAAATCCAAAGATACTGCATGGAGTTATCCCTGTGGTTAAATGAAGGTAGTAAAAAAAGAAGCACTATATTCGCTTTTTCTTTTACCTTACTTAAACTTCTCACTAATGTAACGTCATCAGATGTGAGTGATAGAATGTACATGTGATGTCGATTCTGTTACACATGCCAAAAAAATTCTATGCAGTTTATAGAAACCATGACAGATTTTTAAAACAAATCATTTTTGGAGGTTGGTTTTTTTTGTTGGTTTTTTTTTTTTTTTTTTAGAATTTTGCAGTGTTGGCAGTTTAAGGACTCTGAGAATTGAATCCATCCATCTGGCACTGGGAAAACAAACAACATATTTGTCTCTGTATTCTCTTTTCACTCCTAAGTTTAAAGATGCTAAACACAACCAAGTAAATGTGAAACGGGAGGGGAAGGGAAGGCTGAAATCACTTACCCTCAGGATATTACCTTGGATGGGTTCTAAGTGAAAAGTTCCCAGATCCCCTGAGGACTTTGTGCACTCTCCTGTACATGGTTCTGTAGGTGATTTCTTTCACTTTTCTGCCCTGGGCTGTCACAGGTAGGTCCATCAGGAAAGCTTTGGTTGTGGGCAGCAGGTCCTGGGGCCATGGGTATGCCTTGAGCCTCTGAGTTGGAAACTTCATATGGCCAATGTGTGCAGCTCCACATCAGGAAAACACAATGATTAACCCATCTGAGGGCCTGACCCACGTTCTCCCACTTTCCTTTTATGTGGCAGTGAATTGTTTTACTGACCATGTAAGCATCACACAGCTCTTCATGGGTCAGGCTGAAGATTTATCAGCCTCTCATAATGAAGGATAACCCTGATACTGCTTCCCTCTAGAGAAGCCTCCAGCAGAAGGAAATCACATCATTCAGACACTGATTAAATTTTGAAGAAAGCAATCAGAAATTGAAGTTGTCGATTTTTATACCTGGGTTCAGGTCAGTTGGGGACTGATCACTGTGCACTTGCTAAATGAGAGAAGCTGTAAAGAGTTAATGTTTATCAGAAAATCATAAGCACACTGGCCACATTATTTCCATTAAACTCTCTTCCCCCCCATCTATAACCCTGGCCACATAATCAGGAATGAAAATCATTATCTATTTCATTCACATCTGCTATTAATTTTTTTGAAACCTCTTTTTTAATCCGATTAGAACTTCTCCTCTAAACCAAACAAATTCTAAACTCAAGGCTAAAATATCAGGTTAGCTTAGTAATTCACATAATATTTTTATTTTCTCTTCCTAATTGAATTTGTACATTGATTCGTGTTACTGTTCTCCTGACCAGTTATTAACTGTTTACCAAATGCCAAGGGTCTGCAGTGCACTGGGTAGACAGTGAGAGCAAATTGCTTTCCAGTCAATACAATCCCATTGGTTCTGTCCCTGGCCAGGCAATCAGCCGTGCATCTGCTCTGGCTCTTCCTCCCCATTCTGCTCTAATAAGGCCTTTTCTTCATAATTTACTGGGAATGTTGTCTGAAATGGTAGTTCTTGAGGACTGGCTGTGAATGGATGCCCCATCCCTGGGAGAGTTCAAGGCCAGGTTGGACAGGCATGGAGTTACCCGGCCTAGTGGAAGGTGCCCCTGCCAATGGAAAGGGAGTGCAACTGGATGAGCTTTAAGGTCCCTTCCAACCCAAACTATTCTGGGATTCTGTGATTCTGATTTTGAGGCAACATCCTGCCCAGCCAGTGGCAGTACAGGCAGAAAGATCAGACAATTCAATACACTTCCTTCACCTCCTCAGGAGTACCCCCATTATTTTCCACAGCCCCAAAGCAGCACGACAGTGTCCAGAAGGAGCAGGCACAGGGAACGCACGTCAGCTACACAGAGCTTTGGTTTCCTGTTTTCTCCATCAGTTATTTGGAAAGGTCTCTCAATACAAAGAGCCCCGGGTCCCTTTGGGGAGATGCCTTCTGGTGAGCCCAGCATCCCTGACAGGATCCAGCTGGGGCTCAGCGGGGTGGTGGCTCCTCACACCAAGGGCTGAGAGGAGGCACAAAAATAACCCGTGGAGTTTCACTTTCGTTCTGGGTGAGGCCAACAGATGCTCTCAAACACAGTTTCACTCCATGGAAATACCTTAATAAAGCTGCTAAACACTTATGTGTGAGCTGACTTAGCATTTTAGGAAGGGCTATCCTGGAGGAGCTGAGGCTGGTGGCAGGCAGAAATGCCTGAGCTCCCCCCAGCTCTGGGTCACACTGGTCAGAGCAGGAATGGCATTTGCTGTCATCTGCTCTCCAGTTTTCTTGTCTCTTTGTCTCAGCCTTTCAAGGGTTACAGGCATAGCAGCGTTTTGGCAAGGAGACCACGTGTAATGCCTTTTCATTTGCCTTTTGCAGTTGTTTCAAGTCTTGTGCCTTGTTAGCAGTAATGGAAGGAGTCAAATTTTGACCTTTTGTATAAGCACAAAAGAGCCTTTTGGGGCAATATAAAAGCCTCTTAGGATTCCTGTAGCTTCTACACAAGTCTGTATAAAAGTTACTGTTTATAATTGGCTCTTTCCTTCCTCTCTGATGATGACTGAAAACTATTCTAAAATTAGTATTTATTTTTTATTAGTAAATATTTCTCTAGTCTTTACCTTCTGTGGCTCACAAAGAGATTCACAATTATAAACACTATTTATTGTTTTATTGAAAAAATATTTCTGTAGTCTGTACCTTCTGTGGACCACAAAGAGATTCAAAATTATAAATTATTATAAATGTTGCACTAGTCTTGTGAAGTAATGCAAGTTTAGAGAAAGGATAGCTGAGGCATCAAGCCTCTCTGTCTTCAGCCTTAATCATCGAATATGTTCCTCCCATTTTTAAATTCTCTAACAAAGAGATGTGACCCTGCAATTGCTGAGTTGTGAAGCTGAAGTGAGAGCAGTGGGTGAATTTCTCACTGTCTCCTTCCCCGGGCTGTGTCAGTGGCTCAGACGATTTTCTGTCACAGCAGATGGACTTGCTGTGGTGGCTCCACCAGAGCCCCTTGGGAGAGCCCTGCAGGTTCCTGGGCAGTGGGACCCTCTTTGAAGCCCACAGGGCATGGTCAGCTGCCTGCTGCTCCCACCCCATCCACATTCCCAAGAGGAATGCTTTGGGAGAAGAGATTGTTTTCACTGTCCCTACATTCATTGGTTGCATCCTCTTAAACTGCTCATTTAAGGTGCAGGTGTCCCTGTCCATGGCAGGGGGTTGAACTGGATGATCTTTAATGTCCCTTCCAATCCAAACCAGTCTGATTTTATACTTCTATGAACATTTCCCTTGGCTTTCCCAATGAGCTGAATGCACACTGTGACCACTTGGAAAGCTTCAAGGAGGCTGTGCCCATGGATGCAGGTGACATGCACGGCTGCTAATTAATACACCAAAACAAAGTGATGTCAAGGTTTGGCTGGCATCAGACCATCTCTTGCAGCCAAATGATGCAGCAAGGCTCAATCTTTGACTGTTCAAAGCACCCAGTGAGCCTCAGCTCCTGGGAGACGCGTGAGAAATGTTTGTAATAACTCCTAGCGAGTGCTAAGCCTCAAGTTCTCCTCGTCTGTGCTAAATCCCATAAATCATCACACCTGCAGGACTTCTGCCATCACGTAGCCCCTTGGGCTGTGACAGCAAGGGTGTGGTTGGCTCTTACCTGCAAATTAATGAGGAGTTCCACACCGTACCTGAAAAACCAGAGAAAACTTGTTTTACAGGAGAACCTTTTTTTTTAAAGAAGTTTTGCATTGATGCAGGAGAGTCCAAGCCTGCAGCTTCATTAGTGCCTCTAACCCAATTAACCTCGCTCATGTTTTCTTGGGTAGAAGTTTGCAAATTGAGGGGTTAAATCCTGCAAGCGAGTCTGTGCTTGGGCAAAATACCTGATTCTTCCTAATTTGCCAGGAGTTGAGGTTTGCTGTCATTTGTCTGCAAGGGCAAGTCAGGGCTCTTGTTCATCTCAGCATGAATCTGGTGGTTTCCTTGTACTGACACTTAGAGCAGAACTGGGCCCATCATCTGTCCTTGCTAGTTTTTAATAAAAGGTCCGATTCATTCCTCTACTTTCTTGCTTCTTCAAGGCAGCTTTCATGTACGACAAATTGAGCTACACAGGGAAAGTGAGAAGATCCTTTAAGGGGTCAAAAAGTGGTTAAAATGTGGAAGCAAAAGGCAGGAAGAAATAGATCTTTTCACAGCAAAGTGGAGTCCCACAGGGATCTGTGCCATTCCAAATACTCATAAATGACTTGGAAAAGGAGAGGAGGTGGCAGGAGGTGACAAAGTTGGCTGCTGAAAATAAGTTATTCAAAGTAATAAACCCAAAATCTAACTGTAAAGAGTTGCAGAAGTACCTGGCCATACTGAGGGAGCAGGTGATCAAATGCCAGGCTGAATTTACTGCCAGAAAAATATAATACAACAAGGAAAAGCAAAATCCACAAAGAAAAAATGTATGAAGATGTGCAATGACAAGTTGTAAATTAGGTATTACCGCTGAGGAAAGAGTCACTGGAGAAACGGAGTTCTGTGGAAACAAACTCACTGTTGGCTGTCAGAAAAATCAACTGGAATGTTAGGAATGATGAGGGAAGAAAGAGAGAAGATCATTGTGTTACCACATCTTTTGTATTGTGTGTACTCCTAGTTTCCCCTCTCAGCGAGTATATTCTAGAATTAAAACACATAGAAAAGGTCAAAAAATAGCATTAAGGCAAAAAAAAACAACTTTGGGGAGCACACATTCCTGCTTGATTCCTTGGAGCTGGAAATATGGATGAGACTCCTGTCCCTGTGCATCTGCCTCAGGTGCACTTTGTGACACATGGAGTGACACCAGACCCTGGTTGGGGCCATTGTTCCCACATCCTTTGATAAAACTTAAACTAAACCCCAGCTGCAGCAAGGCCCAGATGTGGGACTTGTGAGGAACCCCACACTGCCAGCCCAGCTGAGGGTGACACCAGCCAGGCTGTGGGTGACACCAGACAGCCCTGCCTCGAGCACATATCTGGAGGGGAAAAAGGGGAGCTGAAGGTGGCTGGTTTCAGGCTATTTCTAAACAAAAAGCAGGAGAGGCCCTACTCTTTAAAATATTCTGAGTGAGGCTGTTTGTGACAGAGCTGCTGTTCATTACACTGAAGTGTTTCAGAATCATTCACGAGCCTGGGTTTCAATGCTCCCGGCAATGCAGAAACTCTCAGGTGGCAAAATAACCACCTCTTCTAAAGGGCTTTGTGTTACCAGAATGTTTAGGTTGTCTCTAGACTTATGTTTGAATGAATGAGACAATGTGATTTTCTTCTTATTTGTCTTTCTTTCCAGCACTGCAATTTCAGCACCAAGTTCTGTGGCTTCAGGCTGATGCCAAGCACAATCCTACCACGGAAATACTTTGGTAAGTCTTCTGGGTTTTTATTAGATCTCCCAACTAAAATCACAGAAGAAGCCTGTTTAAAAGTGAAGTCCTCTAAAAGTTATATCCATATAAATACTGGAACAACACAACATGGGGAATCAGTAGGATGGAACCAAAAGGATAAGGACAATTAATTGTCTACAAGCCCTTTTTCCATAACAAATTAAAAGATCTAGACTTTACATCAAATTCATTTATGCTGTATGCTGCTCTTGTCTCCAGAAAAAGCATTTTAATTTTCATGTCCCATCTCCTTACCAACTGCCTTTGAATTCTCCCATTTCAGGTGTGTGTGATATTTAGGAAAAGATTTTAAAATCCTTTCTTCATACAGAGCACCTACTGCAAGTGCAGGAATTCTTCCCCTTGTCTCCTGGGTTTGGCTCACACTCTGAATTAGGACCTGTCTGGGGTACTAAACATGGCAGAGTCTGGAATTATGTTTTCAATTTGAACAGCTGTCATATCTCTTGCAGCAAAGGCAGATGTTTTAAAAGGTATATGACATTTCATAAAACACATTTTTAGTGGTAGCATTTTTGTTTTTCTCATACCTTTACTTATATATTTCACTCCTGAGTCTGAGTTGAAAACTCACAGTGTCACAGCCTGAATTTCATTTCATTAGTGTGCCCAGTTGCATATAATTCTGGTTTATTGCTGACAAGCCCTAGATTTATAGAACGTGATTTGAAATCATGAACATGGGGACTTGCTTTGAAACAAAATAAGTGTATAGTGCACTCCTGCAATGGATCTGCCATGTCAGAATCGTGTGGGAATACACATCTCCATTCCCTCAGCTTCCCAGGGAATACACACCTCCTCCCTCTCAGATTCTCCCAGCATGTTGGCAGAGCTCTGCCTTGGAATTGTGTGTTTATTTGCCCCTTTGCAGCACCATCATCACCAAAACATTCCAGAGCAAACAGAGGAACAACAAATCCTGTTTTTTAACGCTTATCACTTGACTGGGTCTTTACACATGGCATTGATGGACCTCTCACAAGACCTGGTGAGCAAGGTCAGGCCTTCATCCCACAGTACAATTTACCTGTCCAGGTAATTCTCCCTGTGCCAAACAACACCTGAACTAAGATGAGCCTGTAGCATCACAGGGAGCTTCTGCACTGCCACTGGGTGTCTGCAACACAAGGAGCCTGTACTACCCTCCTGCCCACAGAGGAGCTGTGTTGGTGATACAAACTTAGCCCAGACTCTACTAAAATCTGTGTGCCACTGGTTACTGGTTTTTATCAGGCATTGTGCTGCAGGAAAAAATACGGGTGCAATCAAAGGTGGTTCTTTTCTTACAGGCATCCTGTAATTAGCTCAAGTTTTCTTTTTTCATAGAGAGATCTTGATGCATAAACCAAAAGTTTCCTCTTCCTTGCATGTTGTTGCCAGATGTTTCTGCAAAACTTCAAAACAACAGTTGTGTGTACTTACACATGACTTCACCCCGATGCCTGTCTCAAAGTGCTCCTCCTCCTCAACTAGCCCAATTAACACCCCCGTTTCTGACCAGGGCATTTCCATAGTCTGTCTGCAACAGCACTTTGGAGTTTCAGCCCTTTGTCACAGATCTAAGCCCTAGCACTCAGAAAAGCTCTACAGGACCTCCTCTGATGAATCTCCAGTTGCAGTTGTGATTTCTTTTTTACACAAACCAGCTGCAGAAGGAAGTGGCTCTCCCTGTGTGTCCCTGTGGATGTTGAGATGGCGGATTCCGTGCTCATAGTTATTCCTGGGACTTCAGTAAACCCTGAGGCCCATCCCTGGAAGTGTCCAAGGCCAGGTTGGACAGGGCTTGGAGCAACCTGCTCTAGTGGAAGGTGTCCCTGCCCATGGCAGGGGCCTTAACAAGATGATCCCTTGCCACCCAAAGCATTCCATGACACTATAAAGGAAGAAACAAAGGAATTCAAGATGAAGCAGATCAACACATGTAAAGAGGAAGGAACTAGGAAGGAGGATGGCACAGTGGAAGAACTAAAACAGTGATTCATGCAGAAATGAAGGAGTTGTTGGGAAAACAAAGTACAAAATATATGACAACAGACAAGGGCTAGCACAGGAATTACAGACAGGAAAAAAAACACCCAAAAAAGTAGAATAAATAGAAAAAATTATTAAGCCAAGGAGGACATGTGAAGGCACAGCACAGCCATTCTGTGCCTCAGTCTGTGACCTAGCAAAGTCAATGGCAGAAGCACACTTAGAGTCACCTTGGACCTAGGAGTGCCCCCTGACACATAATTTGGAACCATGAGGATGCTGCTATTGGTCTGCTTGTAAGGGAACACCTCTTGAGCCTGTGGAAACCACAGCTGAGGAACATCGTTATTCCATTCTGTCTTAGCTGCAAAACTATCGACAGGCTGCAGGCACTGGCTGAGAGACTTTGATGGATATTCAAGAATTAAACAGAATTACTCACAAGCTGATAGGAAATAAAAATGAGCTCCTTACAAGGCAACGAAGATCTTATAAGATTCAGGTTTGGGAAGAGCATTAGACACTGGGCATATCACTGCCATTTTGTAAGAGACAGCAAATTCCAAAGGGAAGAGTAGTTTGTCCTGTAAAACTGTGCTCTGTATGACCTGTCTGTGGCACAGCTACAGAATTGGCATTTCATAGGAAAAGGCAGTGTAACCCTTATTTTTGGAATGACTTCCAAGTAGGCTCAAGGCCTTTATGATTTGTTATGTGTGGCTTCCATACAGTATTTATTCCAAAAGTGAAAATGCTTTTCTCTGTGTAATTCTGAACAATCATCTTCCAATTACTGATATCTCTCCAGATATTTATTTGGTAAGAATTTCTCTGATGTGATTTTTGGTCACCGATGCTAACATGTCCTTGGTTTGACTAAATTAATTCCATTCCACATTGTCTTTGATATGTAGTTACAGTCTTTCAGCATCTGCTCCTTTAGCTTATCTTCACTGCTTGCTTCAGAGATCAAATCCATCAGTTGTGTCCATTCCAGTACTTTGAGTGAAATGCTGGTAGATCAGTCCCTCAGCCTGCAAACTTCTCTGTCCTGCCAAGGTAAAGCAGATCCATCCAGCTGAACCTGATCTCCACTGGCCAGCACCACCTCTTACACGGATTTCTGAAAAGTTACAGAGAAAGTGGCTGCTATTCTAATCCACGAGCACATCACTTCATCTGGAAAAACTTCAATCCCTTTTTTCCTAGGCTGCTTCTAGCCTGGCAATGATTTAGTGCAGACCCACAGCAGCTCATCTGTGTTTGCCAACAGGGACCCACGTGTCTATCCTGTTCCTGCTGGGCTGTCAGCAGTGCATAACCAAACAGATTTCCCATATCGAGGCTGCACTGCTGTGCGATCATTTGCACTTGTTTCCTCGAGTCTCGAGGGGGTTAATTTTTTCCCCATGTTGCTCCATACCTGGATGCTTCCTGTGCAGTGTGTTCTGCACTCTCACTTCAAAGTCAGATGTGACATGATCTGCTTATCTCTGGGTCCCCCACACTGTCCGTGCTGTCCCCAGGCAGATTTATGTCGGCATCTGGCAGCCACGGGAGTTCCCTTCGGTGCTTCAGATGTTCTTTCTGACCTTTGGAATGCTGTACACAAAGCTGAAAGTGGTTCCCACTTCCATGAATCGCCTCATCTCCTCTATGAGAGTCATAATTATATATTAACAATTTACTAAATTACTGCACTTCTATATTTTAATGTCTATATTTAGTGTTTGTTAAGGTCAAGGCTCATTATCTCTGCAATATTATTACATTGTGGCATGGGAATGTGCAATCATTTATAGATTTTTGAAATCTATTGTATGACAATTGGCACCACCCTCCCTGTGGCTCCCCAGAACTCCTGGGGCACTGGATTCCAACCAGACTGGCACTTTGGGAAAAAACAAAAATTACAAGTCTTTTAAAGCCTAACTTATTTCATGCATTTTTATAAACTAGCAAAGATGAATTTTATTTAACTCTGACCATCATCATATAACACATTTTAAGTCGTTACTATTGTAAAACAGCCAGAACACGCAGCTTAACAAGCTTTTATATTCCATTTATTTTTGCAGTGTAGGAGTGCCCTAGGGAACACTTCTCTCTGAAGAATGAGGGGACATGGTTTGCTGGGGTTGTTCAGCCTCAGAGGATAACTGTGCAAAGCCACAAGGATTTGTCCAGTGCCACGTGAGCCACAGACAGCGGAGTGTCCCTCCTTCACTGCCCTGTGTGACCCCATGGGCTCTGGGCTCCTCCTGGCTCAGTAGCACTTGAAGAAGTGAGAATCAGTAACATTCTTCTCCCTGTTTTATATAGAGAAGCAGAAAATATCTGACACTTTTCATCTGCTGAATTCAATACAAAACATTTAATAGGGAACAAATCCCAGAGACAGAAACCATGAGGATGCAGGAATGTGCAGGCTCTAATGCCGGATTGAACGTGATCGGTGCTACAGCTACAGATTGTGAGTTTCACCAACAACGACCTTGCTGCGCTTAGCAACGAGGGGAAAGCATCCTTCAGGAGAGGGAGAACAGGAATTGTTCTGCCCTGGCCAGCCCTCCTGCACACACCATGCTCCAGCCCCCTCTGTATTCCAGCATGAAGAGCCCGCAGGATGGACTCTGCTGCTGCTTCCTGCTGTTGTATGGATTCCTCAGCTGATGCCGGTGGATACATTCATAGAATCGTCAAATTGTTTAGGTTGGAAGGAACCTTAAAGCTCATCTCATTCCACCCCCCTGCCATGGGCAGGGACACCTTCTGCTAGAACAGGTTGCTTCGAGCCCCATCCAACCTGGCCCTGAACACTTACAGCCACAGCTTCTCTGCCAGGGCCTCACCACTCTCACAGGAAAGAGTAAAATTCTGTATAGCAATCTAAAGTCAAGTCATTTTGGATCAACGATGACATTAAGATATGGAAGTATTCATTACAGAAGGAATGTCCAACCCGTAACTGCACAAACTCAGCTGTAATTAAGCATCTGAGCGGGTGTTTATAAACAGATGTTCTCATCTAAATGTCTTAGAAATAAACAGCTTTGTTATACCAGTTCCCCCAAACAACAGAAAGCGACGTGACACTGGCACTGAGCAGAGTTACAGCTCTCCTCTGCAGGCTGGTGTTCTCCCACACATTCCCTATCTGAGCTGACTTAATTTCAGGGGTAGGATGGCTCCCCAAATATAAGACAGGTTCTGCAGTAGAATATTCACAGACCAAGAGAGTAAATTTTCCAGGTATATTCCCAGGAACACATTAGGATTTCATGCTTCGAGAGACATCTGTGCCTTTATTTAACACCCAGGACCTCTGCAACATCCCCGTGCTGGTGACAGAAGTTTCACAGTATCTGAACACTCTGACTTCTGCTATTCCGGTTCCCTTGCATGGAAAGAAGTGTTTCCTGAGAACTGTAAAGCCATTGCATCATTCAAAATGTACCACAAGACAGTTTTGAGGGTTATTTTAGACACATCTTTCAAAAATTTATTAGAATACGGAGATTGCAGAGGAAGAGCTACAATTTTTAGAGCCATTTTAAATAATCTTTGGGGAAAAAACCTAATATTAAGCTAACATTGTGCATCCATGTGTTTTGCATTTTAAAAGTAAAACAACATCTTCCAAAAGTCAATGTGGCCTGGAAGAAAACTTCTAACTTAAACATAAATAAATGAAGGCAGATAACTGTACTGTAAAATCTGCTCTTTTACTTGGCCTTTTCTTTCCTTGTAGAAGAATCCCAAAGTCTGCATTTAAACCACTGATAAGACAAAACCATCTTTCACTGACAGAACCCATATTGTGTAATTTATGGGGTGCCACAACAACCATTTTTAGGTACCCACTGCTGGTCAGCACAGTCCCAGTGCCAGCATTATCTGGTTGCCATCTCTAAGCTCAATTTATGGTCCGAAGTAAGAATGACAGATCTTCACAGATGGACAATTGTCATTTCTTTTTCCCTGTCACCAGAGTTTCTGCCAGTTCCAGGGAAAGCCAAAGCCAAGAGGATGCTTGTTCTACACTGACAAGGCAACCTCTTCCCCCTCTCTCTTACTTCTCCAAGGCAGCAGGATATTTTATTTTGCTGTTTTACTTCGTTGACATCTTTAACTCCTGATCAGTTTCTGTAGTGACAATTTTGTGTCTTTTCTTGCCCAGCACATGTCCCTCAGGTGCAGCGGGTGGAAATGACTGTCCTTGGAGTGGGCAGACCCAGACACTGGGGATGTCCCACCACCAGCACTTCATTCTTCAGGTGTCTGCAGTCCACACCCAACACTGGACCAGCACACTACCCTTTTACTTTTTATTTTATTTGAAAAATGTCAAAACTTGTGAAATCTCTCAGTGAAATGCTGCCAAATTTGTGGTGTTTACCCATTTGTCTCAATGCAAACACACGTATGTCCAGTGCTTGCCAGGGGACAAACAGTGCCTCTTCCCGCCCCCAAAGAGTCTCTTCTTGGTCCCTCAGCCTTTTTGTGGGGACATTTTTATCTCTTTTCATGGATTTGCCCCAAAATGCCCATCCAAGCAGACATCTGCTTCCAGAGCTGCCTGCCAGCGCCGAGGTGCCTTCTCCATGGCTTCATTCCCCTCTCCAGTGCAGGTCCCCACTCCCAGAATTTGGAGTTTGCTAGACCAGAACCCCTGTGTAGTTGAAGGTGTCACTGCCCAGGGCAAGGTGTTGGAACAGGATCTTTAAAGCCCCTTCCAACATGAACCATTCCAGTCCCAGGGCAGCAGGCAGCCTGCGATGCCTCGTCCATCCCTGGCAGTGGGGACAGCTGGGGAAGCGAAACAGGAAAGAATCACACAACAGTACGATTTGGAAGGGACCTCTGGAGATCACCCAGTCCAACCCCAATGCCCAGGCAGGGTCACCTGGAGCAGGTGACACAGGAACCCGTCCAGGTGGGTTTGGAATGTCTCCAGAGAAGGAGACTCCACACCCTCCCTGGGCACCTGTTACAGTGCTCCGCCACCCTCCATGGAAAGAACTTCTTCCTCCTGCTGAGGTGGAACTTTTTGGGTTTTAGTTTATGGTCACAGCTCCTCATCCTGTCGCTGGGCACCGCCAAAGGGAGTCTGGCATCATGCCCTGACACTCCTTTATGACATTCTTATGGATCGATGAGATAGATCCTCTCTCAGCCTTATCTCGTCTTGTCCAGACTAACCAGGCTCAGCTCCCACAGCCTCTCCTCCTCAGAGAGATGCTCCAGACCACTCGCTGCCTCCGCTCCCTGCCTTCCCTGCGCTGCGGAGCGCACAGCTGGACACAGCCCTCCAGATGGGGCCGAGCGGGGTGGGGAGGGCTGGGAGCATCGCCGCCGCTCCGGGGGGCTCGGCCGGGGCCGGGGGGCACAGCCCGGGCTGCACTTTCCCTCCTCGGCCAACAGGTCGCACCGTTCCCCCTCGGCTGGGCCGGNGTCTCCAGAGAAGGAGACTCCACACCCTCCCTGGGCACCTGTTACAGTGCTCCGCCCCCCTCCATGGAAAGAACTTTTTCCTCCTGCTGAGGTGGAACTTTTTGGGTTTTAGTTTATGGTCACAGCTCCTCATCCTGTCGCTGGGCACCGCCAAAGGGAGTCTGGCATCATGCCCTGACACTCCTTTATGACATTCTTATGGATCGATGAGATAGATCCTCTCTCAGCCTTATCTCGTCTTGTCCAGACTAACCAGGCTCAGCTCCCACAGCCTCTCCTCCTCGGAGAGATGCTCCAGACCACTCGCTGCCTCCGCTCCCTGCCTTCCCTGCGCTGCGGAGCGCACAGCTGGACACAGCCCTCCAGATGTGGCCGAGCGGGGTGGGGAGGGCTGGGAGCATCGCCGCCGCTCCGGGGGGCTCGGCCGGGGCCGGGGGGCACAGCCCGGGCTGCACTTTCCCTCCTCGGCCAACAGGTCGCACCGTTCCCCCTCGGCTGGGCCGG
>VXBX01009000.1:142125-211490 GCA_013400415.1 Scytalopus superciliaris
CGCCGAGCCCCGGGCCGGGCTGGCTTTGCACAAGTGGGTGTGCCAGGAGACGGCTCAACAGGTCCCGACACATTTCTCTGAAAACTGTACTTTGGGTAGGGGCGATTTTACTGCGATCCGGTGGGTTTTTGAGTATTCGCAGCGTTTTCCTCCTTCGGGGCAGGCTCTCGCAGCTGGTTTTTGACACGTTTCCTGCGGTGGACGGGTCGCNGAGCCGCCCGTCCCACGGCGGGGGCTCGGCCGGCGGCACCGCCGCCCCCCGGGGACCCCCGCGATGGGCACACGGGGGGGCTGCCGAAGGGTTTCGGCGCGGAGCCTCCCCCCCTCTCCGGGATTATTCCCCCCCAAAGCCAAAGCTCGGCGCGGGGGTCACCTTAAAATGTTACACGGGGGGGGGTTTTGTTGCTCGATGGTTCACTCGGGCACGCAGAAGCAGCGCCGGGGGCTGGCGAGGGGCGGCAGAGCCCACCGTGTGTGTGACTCGGGGGGCTGCGAGCCCGGCCGGGGTGCCCCGGGGGAGCGGCCGGGCCGTGCGGGGCGAGCACCCCCCGCCGTGTAGGAAGTTTGCCGAAGAATTTACAGTGGTTCTCCAAATATTTATGCGCCCTGCTGGAGGAAAGCGTAGTGGACGCAAACAGATGGGGGCTCCGGGAGGTTCGCTTTCGGTGCGTTTTTGGGGAGAGGAGCCGTGTGAAGTGTGTGGGAGCTAATAGGAATCCTGCTTTTATTTATAAATTGGAGATGCATTTACTTCGGGGCTGATGAGTTGCGTGTTAGGCTGAGCTCGTGCGAGGGTGGCAAGCGCTGTTCCGCGGTGGGGAGGTTGTGTGACTTAAGAGAATAACAACCCACGGAGGTTCTGTCTGCATGGTGGGTGCTGGCTCCGGAGGCTCCGAACCTGCTGTGAGACAGGCACCCGACCGGGAAAGGTGGTAAATATCTTTCCCCCTGCTCAAGGTGTTACTAAACACCGGGGAAGTTTACCTTGCAAAATGATTAACCTGGTCCTTTAACAATCCTTTACACTTCCTTAGTGCAGGGATGGGTGACAGAGCTGGAGAGTGTGTGCAGGGCGATATCATGTGCTGTAGCCTGGGTGTGAGTTGTGTGCAGATTTAGCAAAGCTTCAAAATACATACTTCCTCTTGACCAGACAGGAAAAAGAAAAATTAAAACCCCTGAAAACAAGCACAGTGTGTGTTGAGGGACGTGGCACGTGTCAGCTCATAGCGTAGTCTGCCCTGCCTTCCTTCTCAGAGCAGCTGAACCTGGTTTGCCAGGCGAAAGACTGAGATGTTTTATTTTTAAGCTGTTATTAGTGTGTCCTTGCTGGGCTAACTTCGACTGCTTCTGATCTTTTTATAGTTAATGGTAAAGTAATGGATTCCAAAGAATTGCTTAACCCGTCAGATCAAGACGAAACAAGGAAAAATGCGCTCATCAGTACCAAAGGAGGGATCGTGATGGACTTCCATCCACCCTTCAGGGGTGGAGCCACTGTCCAAACCCCTGTGTCTACAACTCCTCTCCCCGCGTCTTCTCAGTCGGATTCCGGTCAGCAACCTGCTTTGGCTGACTTTTCGAAAGGATTAGGAAACAATGTGCCTCAGCCAGACCTTTCCAAGGCAGTGTCGCTCTCGATGGGACTGTACATGGGTGAAACAGACACAAAAGTGATGGGAAACGACCTTGGATTTTCGCACCAGGGCCAAATCGGCATCTCTTCTGGGGAAACGGACTTCAGGCTCCTGGAGGAAAGTATTGCAAGCTTGAACAAGTCCTCGAGCCTGGCCGAGGACGCGAAGGGAGCCGTGTCTTCTGAGGTGCCACTCGAGCCGGATTTCCCGGGCATGGCCGGCCGCAACGTCCCTTCAGAGTCGGGAACTGCAGTCCAGAGCCAGGTTGGCTCGAATGGTGGCAACTTGAAGTTGTTCTCTGAAGACCAAAGCACGCTGGATATTCTCCAGGATTTAGAATTGCCGCCGGTATCGCCCGGCAAGGAGCCCAATGGGAGCCCGTGGCGGCTGGACCCGTTGCTCGATGATGGTGGTTTGCTCTCCCCCATATCCGCGGACGATGCCTTTCTCCTGGAAGGAAATCTCAATGAAGACTGCAAGCCTCCCGTTTTATCTGACACTAAACCTAAAATTAATGACCGTGGTGACCTTTTACCCAGTTCCAAAATGCCAATGCCTCAAGTGAAAACAGAGAAGGAAGACTTCATTGAGCTCTGTACTCCCGGCATCAAGCAGGAAAACATGGGCTCACTTTACTGCCAGCCCAACTTCATGTCGAACCTGCTGGGTACGAAAGTCTCGGCCATCTCCATACACGGTGTCAGCACCTCTGGAGGACAGATGTACCACTATGATTTAAATACTGCATCGCTCTCTCAGCAGCAGGATCAAAAACCAATTTTTAATATCATTCCATCTCTTCCTGCCGGGTCGGAAAATTGGAATAGGTGCCAGGGATCGGGGGATGAGGCGTTGGCTCCGCTGGGATCGCTCAACCTTTCTGGCAGACCTGCTTTCTCTAATGGCTATTCAAGGTAATTAGTTTTTGTTGCTATTTATTAAAATGCTACAAGTGTGTTTAGCACAACTCTGTGCATGCTGGTTCGTCATTCGGGCTTTTCCCTTTTTTTCCCCTGCTTTTCTCTCTTTTTCCTTTTCTGTTGGGTACATGTGGCTGATCAGATTTCTCTGAGGAGTATTTATTTATTGCCACAGTACAACAGTTTTAACCAACTATTCAACTACTGGTATTAAAGCATAAAGAGAAGAGGGGAGTTGTCATGCTTTAATAAGTAAATAAACAGGAATAAAACTTCCAAGATACAGACTAAAGGGAAAATTTAGTATGTGGTAGCAGGATCTGCATGCAGGCAGTATGGAAGGAAGTATTTAAGTGTATACAAAAGCTCTTTCGTTCCCAGGGGTTAGAGGATCAATCACTGTGGGCTTTTTTTCCTTCCTAGTATTACTTAAATGTTATGCACAAAAATAACTTGGTTGCCGGGTAAATTTCTAGAATTACATTTAAGCTGAACTCGAGTTTTCACTGTGCTCGGTATCGCATTTACCTTACATGGACAAGAAGATTCCGAGTGGGAAATACTCAGTGGCTTGTTCAATAACTGCATTTAAAGAGATAAGAGTATTTGCAGTCAGATTTAAACATACCTGGAATTTAACTCTTGAGTAGAAGGGCAGGAGGGCGTTTGGGAGAGGGGAGGTGGGAGCAGGATGAATTAGGGGAGCTGGTTAGTAGTACCTTTGTCAAGTGCCTTTGTAGTTGTATTTTCTACAATTAATCCAGAGGTGCAGATATCCAGTCAGACACTCCCTGAGGAGTGAACATGGCCGTGGCAGCTCGGTGGGCAGCTGTGCACCTCTCCATTCTGATGCCAGTGGGAACACACAGTTGTACGTTTTCAGTATGAATACCCAGTTACAAGTTTTCCTTAGGATTTCACGTTGAACTCCTAGTTGTAAGCTTTCAGTAAGAGTACCCAAGTTGTATGTGTTCGTCAGCTGTCCTGTGTTTAACAACTACTCGCGTGAGCGGTGTTTGGCTTCCATGGAGGAAGGGGATTTTGCCTTGGAGTCTGTTAGAAAATGGCTCTGCAAGTCCCTAAACATAAACCCAGTATTTGCAGGCTTTTAATGAAGAAGTATCTGGTTTAACTTTCTGGTTTTTATTACCCTGCTGACAGTCAATCCCCAGGGTGTTCCCTACTGGTCCCAGGGCTCTCCCTGCAGGATATTTGCTCCACTTTCCCATGGCTGGAACGAGGTGTGTGAGGATTCTTCATTTTTTTCAGGACAACTTTTAGCTTGCTTTCATTGTGAATTTCTTCCATAGATTTTGATTTTTGTCATCAATATGTACTTTTTTTGTTTGAAGCAATTAAGGCAATTTGTAATGGATCCAGAAAAGAAAATCAAATTTAGTGTATAGATTCCACCTTGACATGAATATTGAACATGCCTTATGATTTATTTTGAGAGAGTAGCAATCCTTTGTGCTCACTTTTTTCATAATATGTCCAGTTTCATGTTTTGTTTGTTTCATGGGGATTTTCTGGTTGGGTTTTTTCCTCTGCTCTCGCTGTATCTTTAGTGACAATCATAAACTCTGTATCAAAGCAAGAAGTGTGTCTGCGCTGGGGAGGAGGATTTCAGGGACTGTTTAAGTAAGCAGATCCCCTGGAGATAATGGAAATGTCACTTTTGGGAACAATTCTGTTGGGTTGCTGTGTTGGTTGTATTTTGCAGAGCTGTGTAGGCAGAGCCCAGCAAGCACAGAGATACTTGTGCAGCTTTGGGGAGTTTTAAACACCCTCCTTCTATTCCGTATGTCTGATCCTGGAGGGACAAAGATCCCGCTCGGGTTGCCAATGTGGGCAGAGCTGATCCTGGAGGGAAAGGGCCAGCAGTGGGAGATGTTATCAGTGCTCCGTGGGGGAAATTTGGGAGTGTGTTTGTGTTGGCCAGGGCAGGCAGCGATGGGCAGGAGTGCAGGGGTGGCAGGCAGAGCCTGGAGGAGCTCCCGGGACAGCGCAGGGAATGTCCCGGCAGCGCCGGCCCCAGCTGCCTCCACTGCTGCTGGGTGTTATCCACATTGGCCCTCAAGTGTTGACGTTCTTGCTTCCTGCAAGGTCGTCTTGTGTTTTATTGCTTCCTTTTTGCTGTAAGATAATAGATTTATTTTTTTTCTTTATGGAACGTGTAAAGAATTTGGAGGTGGTTTCTAGTTGAGTTTTGCATAAAAATTCATTATTCTCAGCTTTATGGAAGCTGTTCTTCCTTCCCGAAGATTTTTATACACTAAAACTGCAAAGTCCAGTTCTAAAAACAGCATTGTTTGGGTTTGCTTTATTGTTTTTATTCCATAACATTCAGGCAACTCCATCTTCTTTTTACAATGTTTGGGATACTAATGAGCCCTGGGTTTGATGCAGGAATTCTCTTTCTTCCTGAACCTTGTCAGAAATATTTGGTCTAAACTGGGTTAGTTTGAGGCAGTGTATTGTGGGTTTGTTTGTTTTTCTTGCAGAAGACTTAACAAAATTGGCATTTGTTTTAGAAACAAAGGAAGGACTCTCTTGCCAGGTTCCCGTGGTCTGTTTTTTTTAGGTACTAATTGTGAGAGGTGGAGGCCAGGATTTTGAGAAGGTTCAGGTTCCAATAGGAAATATTGCTTGGTGTTGGTAGAATTATTTGGCTATTAATAACATATTAATTATAGACTGAACATATGGGAAGAAAAGCTGTGGTTCAGTCCTGGTGTTCAGGTCATATTTAATCTGCCTGTTTAATGGGAAGCCTGTAATGTCTCTTTATATCCACACAGGCTGCAATTGATGTCATGCCGTTTTTGAGTGGTTTTGCTTCTAAGGATAGCACAGTGTGCTGGCTTTAATGAGACAAGTGATAATCAGGCCCGAGAAAACTAATCAATTTTAGTGAGCAGCAGGAGGGATTCTGAAGTTAGCAAGCTGAATGGAAACTTCAGGAATTTGATTAATGGGAATGAATCGGCAATAATCAATGCATTGCTGTCTGTGGAAGAATCGGCCAGTGCCTGTGCTGATACGGAAATTTTGCTGCTGATACAGAAATTTTGCTGCTGAAACACTGAGGTGAAGCTCCTCAAGATCCAAATCCTGAGCATCAGGGAGACTCTGGCCAGTGGGACAGCTTCATCTGGGCTCGCTTTGGGGTCTTTGAGCAGAGCGAATGGAAAAGGTGGACAGAATAAAAGGGAGGGAAAAAATAGGCTATTGGAGGCAGTTTGCCTTAGATTTTCTCTAATGGCAGTGAGACAGCAGCTGGAAGGGGAGTAAAATGGGCTGAAAGCATTTGGTCAATGCTTCACTGAGGAACTGGAGGGCTTGCTGGGGTCTGTCTCCGATGGGATGTTATTTGTGATTTATTGCAGGTAAAACTCTTCGATTTCAAGGAAATGGTTTTAGCAACACACACTCGTAGGGCTCTTGCGTGGTATATACATTAAATCCATTGCTCAGCTCCTATTCCTCAGACTTCCTGGAGATGTGGCTTGTTGTGGGGAGAACCAGGACGCAGGGAACCAGCCCAGCAGGGTTTGCTCTGTGTTCTTGCTCTGAGTCTACAGCCAGAATTCACAGAAACTGGGCCCCACTGGCAGTGTTATGGCTTCTCTTATTACAGTTGAAATCATTCCTAGTATTTAAGCTTGTGGGGGATAAGGATCATTAAGGAAGTTTAAGAAAGGGCAAGAGCTGAGAGAAGCCATTAAAAGAGGAGGAGAGTCTGGAAGGGGGAGAAGTTTTGCTGGTTGGTCACAGTCCAAAGCCTCGCTTCCAGAAGTTACCTTTCTGCCCTCGTGCTTGAACTGGGATTCCTCTTGGACTCAGGTGTTGTACCAGAAGGAAGGGGAAGAAAGGGATTGTTTGCCAGCAGTGGTAAAGGTCAGTTGTCCGTTTGTCTTCCCGCTTTGTTTCTCTCGGCTGTTGGCCAAGGCCGGTGGCTTGGCAGGGCTGGATGCAGTGCTTTAAGTGCTGCCTGACTCAGCAGTATGTAATGTATGTGACATCCGGAATTGGGTCTTTTTTAATAATTCTATTTCGATATAAAACCCAGACATGTTATTTGGAGTGCTCAGGGTTCCAGCAGCCTGTGTTGTGATTTGTCAGCTTAATGTAATACTGTACTTGGGGTTTGAGTCTAGAAATACATGGCAAAAAACACAGCTGTTTTGGCAGAAAGGGGCGAATCAGGAATGTCCTGCAGAATGTGCTCTAAGGTGCTGTCAGAAGGTAGCCAGGTAAATGAGAAGTCATGTAAGATGTAATCCACTTTTCCCAATTTTGGCTGATCCTTTCATTGAGCTGATCGCTGAGTAGGTTGTTGTTAGTCCAGCCCAAATGATTAAATTGTGCTAATTTATTTGCCTTTATGATGATCTCTGTTTTAACCAGGGTTCTAGCTTATAAAACAATCTGATTTTTGTTGTCCATTCCATTTTTTTAATCTATCTTCATGGCTGAACCCCTGGTACTCTCCTGCTGCCAGTGAAGGCAAAGCTGTAGTTGAACAAGCCCTACTCACGAATTTCCTCAGAAATGTGAAATACCGATATTACACAACTCCTACATTTTATATTTACCACAATGACTTTATTGGTATATTTACCAATTTAACTTTTACACCGTGAGAGCGATTTGTCTTGGAGAAGCAAATTTGTCTTGCTTCTTACTTTGTACAAGCTGTGCCTATTCTACATGTACATGTAACCACAAACCAGAATTATTTTTATGCTTTAAAAGGTTCCCAAGTCCTCCTGTCTTCCTGGGTCCATACCCTTTTATAGCCACTGCTGAAGGGGGTAGTAACATTTCTTCTCCTCAAACTCTTGCTTGTGGTGTGTTGGAGACACAGCTCTGTTCATTTTTGGGATGGTTGAACCCTGTCTGGGCTGCTGTCCCACACTGATGTGCTGGGCTAGCATAACGTGTGTGTTCTGCAAACATTTCCGATGGCATTAGTCTCGAGGTAAACAACATACCAATAAAATCCTGTTTTCGGTCCAAGTTACGAGCAATGGGAAGGCTTTGTAGAGCCGTAGTTACAATTATCGTGGGTTTGTGCTATTAAAATAAGTGCGAATGTGTCACCTCTGGCACACAGAAATGAACTTGGAAATGCCTTCGTAAAGTGATCAACTTGGAACTGTTCTTAGAAACACGGAATGGATGTGTGTGCAACAAGGTAGTTTCTGGGAAGACTATTTCAGTGTGCTGAACACTGTGCACCAGGCTCAGTGAGCTTGGGTTAAGCTCTCTTTAGTTTTCCAACCTTTGTCTCCCAGAGTCTCCAGTATACACAAACTTTAATCTTATTTACTGAAGTATTAATGTGTGGCACTGTGGCATGTGCAGATTATTGTTCTCATCCCAGTGGTTTTCTGGCTGATTCACTATAGTGTGATATCCATTGATACCCATTTATAACGCAGCCTTTGCTTAAATAGCCAAGGCACTCGCAGACCAGGAGTTAATCCTGTTCTCAGTGCTGGGTTCTGGAAATACTGGTCAGATGCTGTCAGTGGATGGCCTCATCCCCCGGGGACAGGAGTGAACCAGTACAGCTGGAATAGATGACACATGCAAAAAAAGAGTAATTTCAGCTCATTGTTTTGGCCCTGCCTCTGGAGCAGCTCGTTTTGGGTATCTGTGGGAAAAAAGGAAACGCAAAATGTACAGTTTCTTTGCCTGTTTATGAGGGTGAGACAAATTGTGACCATGGCCTTGCTGGTCACCTGCAAAGAGATGTCAGCAGAGGGTGACCTGCACAGAGTGTGCTTCATCTATGTGTCGGAGCACTTTGGGTATCACAGACTTAATTAAAGGGAAACGGGGAGACTTTGGGTGTACAGCTCCTGGTGCCTTTGGGCAGGAGAGCCCAGACGTGTGGGTTGTCCTCTGTGTAACCAGCCCAGCACCTTGGTGGTTACTGGAGGGGTGAGTAATTGTGCTTTCAGAAGTGACATGTTGAGTTGGGAAGACAATTTAGCACAATTACTCTGTCTCTCCTAGAGACTTTCCTTCCTACCTCACCTTCACTCCACATGTGATGATGTGCCCATCCCTCCTGCATTCTGACCTGACTCAGCTCACACTAACCTCTGCCATGATGTTTTCTGCTGGAATTTCCATTCCTGGCTGAAACAATGTCTCCTTGTGCTCAAGCTGTGCCCTGCAGTGCTTGAAATAGAGTTACATATACCATGACAAAAGATTTTCCTTCTGCTGCCTGTGACCTGTCTTGCCAGGTGTATCATCCGGCCGCCTCACGTGTCCCAGAGGTGCATTGGCAGGAGCAGGGATATGCAGCTTCCCAAGCTCTTCCTCGGGGAGGGGTAATCGTGGCAAGCACCTGGAGTTGGCTTTTGGAATGGAGATGGTAGAGATGACGTCAGGTTTGCTCGTGTGTGAGACACGGGTTTAGATTCCAGGACACGGCGTTACTTACCCAGGATATCATGTAGAGTTTTATAATAGTGGCGCCTTAAATCAATAATCAGCACAACTGTGTGGATTCCTGGAGGAAATTGGGCTCTTCAGAAGTCATCTTGACATCTTGTGTGGAGAACATTTCTGTACCAGCCAACTGCCTGCTTAATATAGTCTGTGCCAGGTGGTCACCGTGCAACCTCCATATTCCAGTTGTACCTACAGATATGCTAAATCTTCCTACAAAATCACAATCCTGAGGCATTTTGAAAATTAATATAAAAAAACCTCCTCATATTTTGTTGGGGAGATGCAATATCATACACAACTTCCTCTTTTTATCAAATATCTCTTTTTTTCTTTTTTTTTTTTTTTTTGAGATTGCAAAGGCAAAACTACTGGTGGGGAAGGATTTCTAAAATAATGGTCACATCTTTCTTGAATTCAGTTCACTGCTACTGTAATTTAGTAAAGAAACTGAGTTTCATATTGGATTATACAGTAATACATTCTTCATACTGTTTGTAATATGTTTGTACAGTTACTGTGTGTCAGAAAACAGCTGGAGATCATCAAATTTCTGCACCACCATCACAGAAGATTTAATATGAAACTTGGGAGCAGCAGGGCACCATTTACTCTTGTGTTGCTTCATTCACATACTTCTTATGTCTAGTTGCTTTTTTCGTGTAGCTGGGTTGAAAGTTAGCAAGTACTGCTCAGGATGTGAGTTTTAAAAGAGAATTGAGGGCATAAAGGAGTATTTTGTCTCAAAATACTGCCTGGGAAACTCAGAAACATGACACAGTGTCAGGGAAGAGCAAATAGTTGAGTATCAGTGAAGTATATTGTTAATTCAAGTAAGCAAATAATGGAAGTGGATTGTTTTTTTGGTGGGGTTTTGGGTGAGTTTTTTTTTTCTTTTGGTTTGATTTTATTTTGGAGGATCAGGTGCTTTGATTACTGGTCTCAAGAAAACTGGGAAAAATCGTGTTGTCCATATGCAAAAGGATCTGTTGTGGTGTGGCTGCATCAGGGACTTTGTTTTTTTCTTACTAGAAACTTGGGGGTGATTTGGAGGGTTTCGTGTGTGTTCCTGTGTCTGAATATTTGAATCCCTGCTTCTCCTGGAGAAGAGGGTTTGGAATGTGGATGACCTCTTTGTTCACAAGTGGGCAGTAGCTTGGCTGCATCCCACTGTTGAGAGGGGTGTGAAAACGGGATGTCTGTGGTTAGAAATTCTGTGAAATTTTTAGAAAATGAGGTTTTAGTCTTGGATGAGGATCCTGCAGCCATTACACAGCTCCGTTCCAGCTGTGTGAATTGAGGATGACGAGAGAGGACTTGGGTGGCTTGCCTCTTTCCCAGCTGGATGTTCAGGAAGGACACGGTGGCTTAGGGGGTATGTGCACCTGGCTTTGCTTTGGACTTCAGCCCCTTGGGAGCTTTCCAAGCCCTGTGTGGTGTTTCCATGCCTTCCCCTGCCATCACAACCTGCTTTGAGAGCACCAGTGTGAAGTTTTGGGGTGCTCTGTGATTTTTGTTGCCAAGCTCCAGCAGGTCCACTCTGCTGCAGGCTGCTCTGCCCTGAGCCGAGAGCCTGGACTCTGTGACAGAGAATAGCAGCTGATGTGGTTTATTTTTGTTGTCATGGCTTGGAGAACCTGCTTGCCTGGTGTGATCATGTGTAGGGATGTGGTAATAGGGTCTGCTACGTCTCTGGGTGGACAGGGAGCTGTGCCAGGATCGTGCTGCCACAGCACGTCCGATGCCGCGAGTGCCGATGGCCTCATGGTGGAGCATCACCAGGAGAACAGGAGCCTCCCTGGGCTGTTCGGGGCGGGGAATGGGACAGAGGGTGCCACTGGACTTCAGGAGGCTGTGCTGGAGCTGCTGCTGTGCCAAACTCCTTGGGATTCATCCACTGACACCTTTGAGAGAGGAGCACACATAGTTTGGCTGTGGAGGAGTTTGATGTTCAATGGATGCAGTGTCGGGAAAAGGTTTTGGGATCTCTCCCATCACTTAAAAACAAGGTGTGTGTATGGATACGGCTGTAATGTGTTAAACTCTACATTTTATTTATGATTTCTGTAGCTTTTCCTTTGGGCACATGATGTAAATGCATTACAGTATCTTTTAAACCACCACACCTATCCACAGGCACGCTATCCATCGCTGTGTACCTGCCTATCTTTTCCTCTTCCTTATTTTCTTTTTCCTAAGTTTTCTCTTACCTTTCTGAAGCAATAACTTCCTAAAGCCATCAGCAAAGGCTTTGAATAAATCAGTGCTGAAAACGTGGATGTGCCGCATGCACACGTGTGGGTTTGTTGTGCAAGAACACAGTCCAGGCATGTTAACTTTAAAAAAAAAAAAAAAAAGAAACAAAAAAAACCTTGCAGACTTGATAGTTTCATGTCTGATTTCAGTTTGCATATTGATTTCAGTTTCATATTACCTGATTGTTGTTTTCTGTTATATTTTTTCTGTGGGTTACTTTTGCTACCGAGGCCTTTGATGGTTTGTTTTGCCTGTTGAATTTCTGTTAGTCTTGTTATGTACAGATTGCTCCCAAATTAATTGCGTTGTCCCCATATGAAGGTGATGCACTTTTAGGTATAATCAGACTTTTTTTAACAAAAAACTCTGCATCATGGTTCTTTTAAAACAGGGAGGAGATTAGAATATAAGCAAATAAAGGAAAAAGTGTCTTATCTGAGAACAGGCATTTAAAAGGCTTTATAAATTAGAGGTTGCAAACTTGGTATCTGGAATAGTTTTTGGATGCTGAATACATGTGGAGTACAGAATTTCACGTCACAGTTTTAACTTTAGTAAGATAATAAAATGTTTATTGAAATATTAACACTATACATAAATGACCAAATCAGATTGCTCCTGGGTGCAAGTATTTCTTATAAATTGGTCTTTAATCAGTGGGGAAAACTTTACTTAAAACAAGGATTCAACCAACAGGTGAATTGGCTGATGTCAGACGTTGGCTGTGGGAAAAGAGAGAGGTGGGAGCAGGCTGTGGAGCCCTCTCTGTTGGGCAGGGAGCTGAGTTCTGGGGAAAGCTGGAAGCCAGGTAGTGCCGGCACAGAGTACGTGGGCTGGTGCCTAGAGGGGGAAGAGGGAGGGATGTTGCTAAGTGTTGGTGGTGACCCCACTGAGGGTATTTGAGAGGCCTCTGGGGTCCCTCAAACTTGGCCTGTTCTATCGTTGTACCCTGTAATAAAAGACACTTTCAAAAAGAATCACAGAATGATTAGGGTTGGAAAAGATCTCCATGATCCTCAAGTGTAGCCTGTGACCGATCCCCACTTCGTCAGCTAGACCAGAGCACTGAGTGCCATGTCCAGTCATTCCTTGAACACCTCCAGGGATGGGACTCCTGGGCAGCCCCTTCCAATGCCTGACGACCCTTTCTGTGAAGAAATTCCTTCTGACTGACTGTTTTTGTGGTGGCAGGTGATGAAGCAGAACTCGCACCAAACAGAAACTGAAATGGCCACGGCTCTGTGGGGGTAGTCAGGTGAAGATTGGCACTTGCTGGTGTGTTGGTGGTGAGGTCTGTGTATGTAGGTGCTGGTGGGGCCATTGCTCATAGCGAGGTGTTCGTGTTGGAGCCCATCAAACCAAGTCTGGCCAGGCTGCCGACTCGGCAGTTTCTGGATGGGTATGTTGCCTCTCCATAACGTGAGTGACACTCAAATATGGAGGGCAACCCGTTATGTAAGAGATGGGGCTGTACTTTGTGTGTTCAAAGGGAAACTAAAAGTGGGAAGAGCAGGCGGTGCTATCAGGTTTATTGCAGATTTAGGGCCCTTACGTGGTTGTACAGCCCTGCTGGAGGTGATGGACACACCTGGGTAGGGCACAGGCTGGGGAATCACCAGGTGGGAGGAGCGGGCTGAGGGAAGGGGTGTCTGCTCAAAACCAGAAGATAAAGGAATTTTGGTGGTAAGAGATGGAGGTAAAGACTGTCCCGAGTGATACCTGGCATCAGGGGGCTGATTTAAAACAGCCTAAAGAAATGAGCTGGATTTTACTGTATGTACCATCCGAAACAGATTCATGTCTGTGAAACGTTTTTTTCGTGCAAGAAAGAATGTACAAAACTGTTGTCAAGTTTCCGCTTTCAAATTCAATCTTTAAAATGTTTTAAGATCTTAATAAGGAAACTCCAAAGAGATACAAATTATTTTTCGTATGCTGTTTTCATTTTCATTTATTTATTTCTATGATCATCTCTGTTTAGATGATCTCATCTCTAGATTCCAGCAGAAAGCAGCTGTGATGAGGCTGAAGGTTCACACCATTTCTTAATGCTTCAATTTCTGTAAAAGAAATAACTAATTTACTGTATTTGCATTCAGCTCAGTAGGATTAGATCTTACTAATATGCTAAATTACTGTATTGAAGAGATACTATGGAAAGAGTGGTTGAAAAGGGAATAAAATAAAAAAAAAATAATAAAAAGTGAGAAGTTGTAAGTTAATACTTATATGAAAATAAATTAAGCAAGTTGTTTTCACTGCCTTACTGGGATTTCCAAACATAGATTAAAATCAGTTTGTAGAGAATAATCTTACATCTTTGCCTTTTGATTTATAAATGATGTAATCCCTTTTGGGGAAAAGGGGAGACTTGTAATGATTTTTGGGTTATTTGTTTTGACTAAACGATACTGATAAGCTTCAGGTTTAAAAGAAAACCGAACATTAAATTTATGCTCTCTGTTATTTGAAGCAGCACAAAGCATGAACGTGATCCTGGATCACAAATATGTTCTCCCTCAGTGCTGCAATAGAGCTGCTGCTTTAATCCGTATTTCAGCAAAGGCCTTTTCTCTGACCTACTTTGTCCCAGCCCAGCCTGGGCTTCTGAGAGGTCGTTTGGCCACCCTGACTGTGGGGGAGCTTATCTGGTGTAGGATCTGAGTCCTGCTCTTGTTTGAGGTCCGTTGGTTTCATTTTCACGTCACTTTATGAATTCTGCCCTTCCTGACCACATGTTTCTTCTAAGACCCACACATCTGCCATTTTCTGAACCGCCAAGGAAGCTCCTCTGACACCTTCTTTTTTAACAAAACCCATCTAACAAGTTCTGTGCTGAAGTAGTTTCCGTAGCTGAAGAAGACAAGTCTGTTCTCATGCAATGCCAGGTGATTTGCATGTTGCGTGCATGATTTAATAAAAATGAAGTTTAGTGCTCAAACTCCCTTTTATAAAAGTGTGTTGTAAAACCCTGCATGCTCGGAGCTCTGTATTTTGGGCAGCAGAGCATTCCTTTTTCAGTTCCTATTGAAGGGAGCAGTTTAATATTAGGATGCCTGCACGGCGACATCCTGAGTCATCGAGATATTTGACAGCTACTTTCCAACCAGAGCAACTGGTTTGACAAATGAGCCTGGACCTATTTTATCACTTTAGAGATAAATTTTTAAAGACTCTTTTAACACGTTAAAGGTTGGGACAGCTGATCTTTTATTAAATAACAATCAAGAGGTTGCTAAGTCCATTTATTTTTGTGGCTTAGTTTGTTCCGTGTTGCAGATCAAAGCTCCGGTTCAGTCACACACCATACCAGTGGGGAGGAGGAAGTGACTGGGTTTCTATTCCTGGCTGACCCCAGCCCTGGAACCGAGGAAGAGCTTTAAAGGAAATGCAACATTCAGCTCTTTGAATCTTTCCAAGCATTCAGAAGTGCTACCAGCACTGGCTTCCTGCGTGCAGCGTTTCAAGGCGTGGACCTCTTAAAAGTGCTGTCCTACTTTCAAAATGAAATGGAGGGAACAAGGAAAACCCTAAAACTTCATGCAAATAGCAAAACTGCAGTTGCAAATTTAATGAAAAACATCCAAAACATTCTGGTTTTATCCAGCAGGCAGTTCTGCAAACCAGCTGGGGTGGGAAGCAGTGGAAGGGGGTGGGATGGTGAGTGGACAAGGAATACCCAGAGCCTGGTGGGGCTGCTGGTGCATGGTCTGGGGTCCTTCAGTGTGGGCAGGGGTTGCTCCGTGGGAATGAGTGACATCTGCATGGGGTCAGTGCAGTGTTAGGGATCTGCTGGGCCTGGGTGGCATTTGCCCAGCAGCTCTGAAGGACCTGCCAGCCTGCAGAGATGTCCTTTCTGATGAACCAGCCACTGTGGTGGGGCTGCTGGGGGACCTGAAGTTCCAGAGGACCTGGAGAGCTGTGTGTTGGTGAGTCTGACTGCAGCCTATTGGCAGAGGGGTAGGTTGTAAACCTGTAAGGTCACTGAGCACGTGGAGTCTCTTGCGAAAGCCATCCTTGCTCCTGGAAGGAAAACACCCCCTCATCCGATGTCCTGGGTCACTCTGAGGTTGTTGGTGAGCTGTAAATCCAATCGACCTGAATAGATTTGAATTATTTTTTTTTCCTTTGAGACTTTGACCCGCTTCCTTGCCAGAGGCCATTTAAAAAGAAAGAACCCAACGACCCCCCACACACCCCCCCCCCAAGTTGTCATGGAACTGGAAGAGCGGTTCTTTTGTTGTCCGGAGAGCTGGAGAGAGAGTCGGAAGTGAAGGGCAGGATTTAGTGGTGGCTTTTCAGGATGAGGAGTCACCCGCCTGGTCCCCTGTGGGTCAGTGCTGTGCCGGGGCCTGGAAAAGGGAGTATGTGGAGAGGTTTCTGGGTTAGCTGATACGGAGCTATTTTGGGTAGTGAGTGCCAAGTTAGAAAGCTCTGAAAGCACCATGAGCACAGTCGAGCAGAGGGGGAGCTCCAGCTGGAAAATGTAAGGCTGTGAGCCTGGGGACTATTATCTGTGCATTGCTTGCACAGTATAGAGCTTGGAGCTGGCAGCTGGGACATGGGAATGGGTTGTGGGTTGTCGCTGATGGTTTTGGGAAACCCATAGCTCAGTGTGCAGGAGCAGCCCAGAAAGATGAGGGGTCTTATTACCAAGAAGAATGAAGGAAACAACACGTGGCTGTATTCCATGAGCCTTGGCATGCTCACGTCCCAGCACTGCCCCTTCCGTGCTGCCTTGCCCTGAGGAGGGGGGTCAGTAAGTTCTTAGTTTGCTAACAGAACACTTCTGGTGATGTGTTGGTCTCCAGTGCTTAAGAAATTAGCCCCAAATGTCACCAAGACAAACAGCCAAAATGTAGGGGAGAGAATGGCAAATCTGGGTGGTTGTGGCGATGTCTTCCTGCACAACAATTTTTCCTTTCCTCATTTTTAATACATGGGTGTGTATTCCCCCCACCCCAGGTGTTATATCCCATACTTAATTTTGTCTTCAAAATTGCAAATAAATCAAGGTGATTATGGGAAGCAGGCTCTGCCAGCTGCTGCCTGGGGAAATTCCTATGGGCTTGAAAGCCATCCTTCACTTGTTTCATGCTGTAGTCATCGTTCCAGAGACATCTAGGAAATTAAAATCTTCTGTTATAAAGATGGGTTACTCTGTCATACATATTGTCGTCAGTAATTTTCCCGACTGTCCCTGTCATCCCTACACACTTTGGCTTGCTGTACCAGCACTGAGAAATTGTTGTTTTTCCTCCTGTGCTGCTGCTGTGGATCTGCCACCAAAAGCAGCCAGACCCCAGTTTGACAGAAATCAAAGTCTTTCTCCCTTTAACGTCTCTGGTTTCTCTCCAGCTTAAGTGCAATAAATTTTGAGTGAACAGAGGAAATATAAGTTTAGTAGGATTCATATAAATTTTTTATTTAAATGTAGTCTTTAAGAAGTATTTTCTCCAAATGCAGCATATATTGTCCTTCCAGAAAAATGAGACATTGACCATGTTTTAGCCATTCCAGTAGCTTATTGCTCTTGATTTTTCTCACAGCGAAGGATAGAACTCAGTGCTCTCTATCTCTAATCACTCTTTCCCAGGGAAGGTGATTATGTTTGTTTTTCCTCTAGTATTAATGTGCTCTGGTACTTCCAAACCCCTCGTTTTGAGGGTACATTAATTGGAGGGGGGTTCAAGGTGAAAAAAATCAGCTGTTGGGAAGGATCTGGTTCTTATTTCGGGTGTGCAGTTGTGTGTGTTTGGAACATGCTCTGGTTGGGTCTGGAGCTGCAGCCAGGGCTGTTGGGAAGATCTGTGGGATCCCACCAGCTGATCCGAGAGGCCTGACCAGGTCCCTTTTCATACGTTCTCCCTGTGTGCAGTACATTGTGTTACTGTTGTACATTTCCCATGATGATGAATCTGTAACAGTTTTCCCAGAATTGTAATTTTAGTGAATAAATCTGTTCTTGATGCTGAAGCAGGGAATGGTGTTGGGAATCCTTGGCTTATTTCTGGCCTGAGGGTTTTTCTAATTCTTTCCAATAGAAAGTCATCATGCAGATACTGCAGAGTATTAATTGCTTGGACTTACCCTTGCACAACATGTGAAAATTAAGAGTAATACAAACAAGCTGAAGACTAGACGCTGTGTTGGTAGAGGTTGCTGTTAAAATGGGAATTATTGGCTTTTCCAGCTTGTACTTTGAAGACTTTTTCATGTCCATAAGTGAGACCAGACTGGGAGCAGCCAATGGCCCTGTCCTCCCTGGCTGCTGCTCTGCTTCAGGGCACGTTGCTTTGCTCTTATTTCTGGAACTCAGTCAAGGAGTGTTTTCAGATAACTTCAAAAGAAGTATTTTTTTTTTTTAAGTCAGTCTTTGGGCAGTGGTGTCTTTGCTGGAATATGTCACAGTTTGTCCACAGAAGTGGAAAAGCAAAGCTGTGTGACTGCACATTGGGGCAGTTTCTTGAGGAAGAGCTGTTGTACCATTCACACTGCCCTGGGCTACCCAGGGTCCTCCTTCTCACAGCCCTCTCTCTTCGTCTTTGAGCATTTGAGTTTCTTTTGGCCCTGTAACAGTACAGGTTCATGTTGGTTTGTCACTGTTATTTTCCATTTATGGAAGAACTGGAAAATGTTGTTGCTTTCCCCTTTCTACAGGTTGTCACCTGCCTTTATTGATGCCAAATGATGTTTGGTGGGGGATGCTGTAGATGTTACCATCCCCAACCTCAAAAACTGAAGTCAAACATTTGATTATAATTTTGTGGCACTCTTATCATTAATACATTCACCTTTTATTTTGGATTCCTGAGTTAGTCAAGTCTCTATTTTCTTTTTATTAGAGGCACAGTGAAGACAGGATCCCAGAATCATTGTGTTGGAAGGGACCTTAAAGCTTATCTAGTTCAATCCTGCCATAGGCATGGATGCTTTTCACCATCTCAGGTTGCTCCAAGCCCCATCCAACCTCGTCTTGAACACTTCTAGAGATGGGGCAGCCACAGCTGCTCTGGGCAGCCTGTACCAGGGCCTCCCCATTCTCACAGGGAAGAGCTTCTTCCCAACATCCCATCTAACCCTGCCCTCTGGCAGTTTAAAGCCTTTCCCTCTTGTCACTCCATGCCCGTGTTAAAAAGGGAAGGCTCTTTTTGTCTCCTTCCACAAAACCTTTTGCCCGTCCAGATTTCAGCTCTTCAGGCCAGTCAGTCTGGATTGTGCAATTGCCCGTGAGAAATAAGAAATTTCTGGATTTGCATTTGATAGGACAGGCATGTTGGAATTGACTTGCTGAAGCCTTTTCACCAGTAAAAGCTCCTTTTTCTCATTCCAGTGATGCTTGTTCCCATTATATCACCGTCTGGGATTATATCACTTACTATATGCAGGTAAACTAAATTCTTCATTATGAAACTTCTGTTTAATTAGATTAGAAGGTGCATATAGAAGAGCCATATTTAATATATTTTAGAGAAGTGACGTGCTAGTAGTGTCTCAGCATAGACATGCAAACATAAGACAAACACTTCCAGGCACGGTGTGAAGATCGTTGGTCAGTCCCAGCCTGTGGGGCAAGATTAGAGTGTCTGGTTATGAGAGATGGTCGAGCATCAAGTCTTTTTATTAACAAACTTCGATTTTTGTAACTGTCCATCTAAAGCGAGAGATCTCAGCCGCTGTCACCTGCCAGCTCCTTATCACCTCTCCCCCAGCCTGGTCCCGGCTGGAATCACAGGAGTGCGATTAGCACTTGCTGATGGACATCGCATACATGTGCAAATCCAACCCAGCTGCTCTGGGCGTGAGGGACAGAGCAAGGATCAAACACCTTCTCACTGTCTCTGAACAGCCCTCATGCCTTTTAGGCTGATTAACAGAATATCATCCATGTGCTGGCAATGGTTTTTGGAGTCTGTGGTGGTTTTACACGGTAACTGTGTTTGCCTCAGCTTGCTCTGGGGTGGGGATGGTGGTGACAGCATCCTATGCTGTTGGTCACCATGGACCTGCTTCTCCCAAAAGAGCCCTTGGACACTCCCCCTGTGCCTGGGGTCAGTGAGGGGCACAGGCCCCAAAGCTTTGTCCACTTTATATGAGTAGAAGCAAGGAGGAGCTGCTTGGAAAAGCCACTGCTTCCTGGTTTGGGAAGGACAGAGGCACTTCCCAAAGCCATCCCAAGGCTCCAGCTCCCGTTGGCATGTGGCAGGTGCCATCCAGTGAAGCCAGGACTGCAACTCCCCAGCTTGGTGTGCACTAAAATGGCCTTGACAGAGTTCTGTGTACACTGTAACACTTGACTTTCTGCTTTTGGAGTGTTTACCAGCACCCATCAGTGGGTCTTTTTGTCTTGAATCATAAGATTAAACTTGGTCTTAAGTAAGGTAACAGATACCTGTGACATGTGTCTGCTTGAGGTTTGTGAGTGCTGTGTACTTGTGCTTGCTCGAGGAGCACACAGCCCTGAAACCTGCAGTTTTTAATGGGGGACACGTGCATAGCAGCGTTGTTTCTCTACAGTAATACAATTCCTGCTTGTATCTAAATGCTTTTGCCTATTTGGTACATAAGAGTTTTAATTTTACCTTACATTTTCTAAAATTTTTTTTAATGAAAATTGTACCGGTTCCCAAGTGGCTGTAGTAGACATCAGCAGTAAACACTTTTATAATTTTCTGCTTTGTTCTTCCTTCCTCTCTGAACAGGAGACTTGGTTCTTTTTAGGATTCGTGGGTGCTCTCTGGAGTTATCAGTGGTTAGACAACAAGTAAACACGTACTGTACGCAGGCTGGCGGCCAGCTGGCCCTGTCCCCCTGCAGCTCGGGACTTGCTCTCAGCCCCAAAGAATGCCTGTTTGCTTGGTCATTTCCTTTCCTTTCAAATACAAAAAAATAAAACTTTTTTCTCCTCCAATGAAATTGCTTTCCTGGCCTAAATATTAAAATCAGGGGAAGAGCCACTTAAGTACTGGGGCTTGGACAATTTGGAAGGAAGCTTTTGAGTTTGCTTAGAAGACTTCGAGAAACAGTTTTGCAGATGTCGGGCTGGGAGGTGGCTGGACTTGATCTTTTCTCTGTGAAACAGTTTAACGCTGATCTTCTCTGCCTAGTTGAGACCTGTATTATTTGTGGGAGGTGTTGGGGCACAGACACCCCTCAGTGGCCAGTCCCCAGGCCATCTGTGCCTCAAGACTGAGCTTACTGTGCTTGGAAAATCACCTTTCACGAGACTACGTTCTGCATGTGTGGAACTATGGGGTGAGGAAGGCAGCTCAGAATGTTACATGAAACACTCTGACAACATGCAGTTAGCAGGACACACCTGGCATTTTGTACCACTGTGACTACTTTTCTTCCAGTATTGGAATGATCAAATTTCTATAATGTTGAGTTGAAAATACCTGTGCTGTAAGCTGGAGAGTAATTAGACAGAATGCTTGCCTGTAATTGATCTCTTTGCCTTTGTAATTATACCAAAGATCTGCCAGGAAATTTGCTTCCTTTACTGCATCCCTTTCCTTCCCCCCTCAAAACATGCTCACAAACTCCAAAACAAAATCCTTCTGCTGGGAAAGCCTCAGCATGTGGATTTGAGGGTCATGGTTGTGGCTCCCTTCTTCGACCAGAGAGGGATTTTTTGAAGGGCACCAACACAATATGTGTATTATTCCTTCCAGCTCATGAATTCTTCAGCCTGGGATAATTGTACGGGAAGGTTTGGAATGGGCTGCCCAGGGAGGTGGTGGAGTCCCCATCCCTGGAGGTGTTCAGGAAACGACTGGACATGGCTCTCAGTGCTCTGGTCTAGTTGACAAAGTGGGGGATTGACCACAGGTTGGACTCGGTGATCTTGGAGGTCTTTTCCAACTTTAATGATTCTGTGATTCTGTTGTCTTGATGGCATCCTTTCACCCAGCGTTACATATACCAAGAAATTTATCACTGAATGTTAATCTGCTTTTACAGGGAAGTTTACAGTAATTGTTTCTTAAACTATAATCTCTGTTCTTGGCCACTAGTTTGAGGTCAAAAAGAAATCAGAGGGTGCCTTGGCAGTGCAATTGAAACAGCAGCACAGGTACTTCTGGGGTTAATTTATTTCTTCTACAGAACCATATTTCCAGCTTAATTTTATCTCTTTCTCTGATCTCTTTAGAAGACTCTTTATCCATGTAATGCTGTTTTGCAATAGCAGTTGCACTTCTGGAAACTACTGGGCTGGTTTTGCCTCCTTGAGAGTGGTGGAGCTGCCTCTGCACTCTGGCAGTCGCTCTCGTTGTGATGATGGTGAGGGGGAGAATTTTGTATGTGAACACATGGATGTGTCTTCTGAGCCTCTTGCAAGGCTTGAGAAAGGCTAAGGAAGAGACCCAACATTCTGTATCTTGGGAAATTAAAGTAGTGGAGATTTTTAGAAGAGTGAAGACTGATAGTAGGAGCCACCTTCTTTTCTAGCTGCCACCAGTAAGTGCTTATTTTACACAGGAAGGGTGTGAGGGAGCTTGCCTTTAAGAAGTGTGTGAAAACTTTCTTTTCATAGTGCAATTCAGGATTCAATTAAAGGCTGTTTTTGAAAACAATATTATGTAGTAGAAACTGGTTTTGAGTATTTTGAATGGCTTTCTCCATTATTAATTTTCCATTTGGAACACTTTAAAGCATATCAAGTCCATTTCCTGTCTCCACCATCATGTTAAGATTGCTTGGTGGTTTCTCTGATCTCAAGGCCTTGGTTTCTGTAAATGACAGCCCCTGTGATATTTATAAAACACTGTTTTTTACTTGGTAGTGTTATTAAAAAAATGTTGAACAGAAAAAGTCAGTCTGAAAGGAATGAATTTGGTTATTTCTGACTTTACAGTGCTCTCCTGTGGCTCTCGATGGGGTAAGGAAGGAGCTGGTGCTGCAGCAGGAGAGCAGTAACGATGCTTTATTCCTTGTCTTGAGAGATTTGGGGGGAAGAAAACTGAAGCTGAGCACACTCATTACTGGCTGCAGTTAAGGCTGTAATTAGTCCTTTGCCAGGCTGTGCCATGTGCGATCCCTGTAGGGCTTCAGGCATCTGAATGTGTTCTATTCCCATAGTGCACAGAATATTTGGAAAATACGTGCCCATATGTGTAGGGTGTGTGCAGGTGGAGACAGCCACATCTGTGTCATGGACCCCCATAGCTGGTCATTAACCTCTGGCAGCCCCTTAATGGTGTGCTCCATCTGTCTGGAGCTGGGATTTCTCACATGGTGTTAGCACTGAGCCGTGGAATTTCTTTCCTCCTTCATCAAAGTCCTTAAAATATTTCAAGTTATGCTTTTAAAGCTTAAAAACATTACCAGGTCATGGTTTGAGGCTCAACTTAATCACGGGATTTAGTTGGCCATTTCCTTTAGTTTCAAATACAAAAAAATAAAACTTTTTTTCCCCCTCCAGTTGAATTGCTTTCCTGCCCTAATGATTAAAATTAGGGAAAGAGCTCCCCAGATACTGGTGCTTGGACATTTTGGAAGGAAACTTTTGAGCTTGGCTTAGAAGCCTTCAAGAAACAGCCACGCAGATCACAGAATCACACAGAGTCAGTAAGTTTGGAAAAGACCTCCAAGATTATGGAGTCCAACCTGTGACCCATCCCCACCTTGTCACCCAGCCCAGAGCACTGAGTGCCACATTCAGTCGTTCCTTGAACACCTCCAGGGATGGGGACTCCACCTCCCTGGGCAGCCCCTGCCAATGCCTGACAACCCTTTCCATGCAGAAATTCCTCCTGATGTCCAGCCTGAACCTGCCCTGGCCCAGTTTGAGGCTGTTTGCTCTTGTCCTGTCCCTTGTTCTCTGGGAGCAGAGCCCGACCCCCCCCCAGCTCCCCCCTCCTGTCAGGGAGTTGCAGAGAGCGAGAAGGTCCCCCCTGAGCCTCCTTTTCTCCAGGCTGAACAACCCCACGTGCCAGAGTGGGAAGTGACTGTGCTTGACATTCATCTTTGTTTTCTTTTCTTTTTGATGTGGAGCAGTTTAATGCTATTTTTCTCTCCCTAGCTGAAGTCAGAAGTGCTGCTTGGCTTCTTTAACCTTTCTGCATGTGCATTTCTCAACCCAGAACAGATTTTCTGAGAAAAGAGAGATTCTCCTAATTGTCAGCCCTTAAGTGAAGCTAAAGGAAAAGTGCCAGATGCTGCAGGATTCATGATTAAAAGTGCAAGAATAAGCAATCCAGGGAAACACTTATCATTGTCTCCTTGGAAAGGCCAGCCAGCTTATCTCCAGTGCTGGCCTTACCCACGCCAGCTACAACCGAGATGAAAAACTGCAGCCTTTGACTTGATTTGTTGCTTCTTTATGGATTATTGCAGGGGAAAAATAGTTTCAGTTTTGACTGTTGCAAGCTTTTTGAAGCACTGCAGCTTCCAAAATAGAGAGAAGTAGCATAAGTAGTGGAAGTTGCTGGGTTTGTTATTGTTGTGTTATCAGAGACAGTTTTTGTATTTCTCTCATTGTGCTTGCTTGGATTTTCTTCCAGAACCATGGAGTCTGTAGAGTCCACAGCTTTAGAGACCACTGGGAAGTCACAATAGGTCACACCTTGAAGAATCAATTCTTAAGCTCTGAATATAGAATAGGGGTTAACAGGAAAATCCATATTGCAGGTAGGAAAAGCAGTATTAATGATGATGTGTTCAGCATCAGGAATAAGAAAATACAAAATTTAAGACATTTCTTCCTATCAATTTAAGTATAATTTATATTCAGGCCTTGGTTAATCTCATCTAAATTCATGTGTGCTGAGGTCCCATATTCAAGAGTATAATTATCCAAAGTTTAGTCTGGTTCATAAAGCAATAGGGAGGAGAAAGAGGCTGGGATTGTTCTTTGCTCTTCAGTGTTTTTCTGTATTGCCTATGCAGTACCTCCTTTGGTTCCTGAAGTTAGGTGACATGAATTTGAATGATGTCTGACCCTAAATTTAGATATATATATTTTCTTAGGATGTGTTAGTTCTTAGTTATTTTTCATTTTCTGTGGTGGTGGTTTATTTGTTGATACTCTCAGTTACATTTTACAAAATTGTTGTTTGAGATACTGTAGCATAATGACTGTGTCCATCCTGTATGATCCGGATATTGCTTTAACCCTTAACCTGGCTTGTCTCTCTCAACCAGATCCTTTATTGCATTGTCACAAGTAGATTAGATGGACAGAGGTTCCCCAGGCAGGGTGGAAAGGAGAAGCCCTGTGAGATGACTCCATAAAATCAGAGGGTTCCTTTTCTCCTGAGAAGGGCAGTGGGGATGACTCTGTGAAAACTCAGGGCTCCTTTCCTCCTGGGAAGGGCCAGCACTGCAGATTCCCATCTCACACCCCGCTGGGTACCACCAGTGGCCCTGCACACACAACCACAAACCTGTGCCAGGTGAATCCCTCTCCAGACACGGGTTTAGCCTCAGGTTTAGGGAGAGCTTTCCCCACACAAAGAGTTAAGTGTGCAATCAGTGCCGGGTTTGCAGATGTGTTTATCGGTGTGACCTTTGTTTAATGTTTCTCAGATGGAACGTGGAAATGGCATTAGGACAGTTAAGACATAATCTGACAGATTTTAGTGCAGCCGGGAAATACTACGAGGCCTTGATTGTACAATTATTTATTGCACTTTAAAAGTAGTCCTGGGTTAACTGCACCTTATCAGGGGCTGCTGGGAGTGCAGTGCTGGAGAAGCCTGGCTGGTTCCGTGTCCTCTGCTTTCGGAGCCCTGTTTGTGTTGACATGTCTGGAATCTCATGTGCTGTTTTGGTCTGAACCGCCGTTAAAAGTAAGGAAAGATTAACCACTTTCTCATTTCCTAAAGATGTTTTGTTGCTGGGTTAATTCCTCTGAAGCTCCACGAGGCGTCTCTTACTTGGAGTGAAAAGCTTGTTCCGTGTGTGTGGTTGCACCTGCACAGGGTCTGCACCCAGGAGCTTCGGTGCTGCTTTGGTTTGTTTCTGTGGTACTTGCTGCTGAAAAAGCTGATTATCAAGCTGGGCCTGAGGAAAATGAAAGTTGTATCACAGTGGGGTCTTCTCAGTAATGTCTGAATTAAATGGATTTTTTTTTCTCCTTTATGCTAATATTTTTAAAAGATAGAATTGGTGGATTGACTGTTCATCTGACAGGTTGAAGGAATTGGCAGATAAATCTTCATTTTTTTGCTCCCTATCCTGCATCTTTAGCTTTGCCAGATTTTGTCTCTGGTATGTTCTTTTCAGGTGTCCATACCACTGTCTGTGCTTTGGAACCCTTTGTAGCTGCAGCTCAAGAAGTGGGTTTTTTGTATCTTTATGTTGTTCCATTTCATCAGTAATATGGGAAACTGAAGCCACACCTGTTCTCTTACAGCCTGAAGCAGAGTTTGTAAACTGAACAGGAATGACTTAAAAACTTACTGCAGCTGTAGATGCAATATACCCTGCATTGAGTAAATCTTGACCAGTGACCATAGTTAGAATGTTCTGTTGAAGATACTCTGGCCTCTTCCCCTGGCAAATCTGAGTGACCAAATTGTCAGTGGAGGATAATAGTGAATAGTGAGGGATTGTAGATTTGTCACAGCCATCAGGACTTTTCTAAGAGTGCAGCTAGTTGTGATGAACATTGGAATTCAGGAAAAGAGTTTTCCAGCAGGGAGGTTTTTAATTCTTTTCTGAAAGAATGTTGGCATTCCCACCGTTTGACACTTGCAGTAGGTGCAGCCCTGGAGACACACAAGGTGCTCTCGCAGGAGAGGGATGAAGGTGGGTGTGTAAGACTTCAGGATTGCCTGACTATCACCACTGTGGGGGTTCTGTGAGAGAGGTAAACAGCCTGTTAATGAAGTTTACAGATGGATTTTAATTGGGAGGAGTTTCCACTGCTGCTCAGGAAGAGAAAATACACAAAGAGGCAGAGATGAACAATGTAGCCAGGAAGCGGTGTGAGGTTCAGCAAGGAAGGAATAGAGCTTCCTTCAGCTGACAGGGAGGGGGAGAGGAAGAGGACAGAGGAAAATGGGTGGAATAATGTTAGAAACCCAGGAGAGAGAAAAGAGGCAAGAGCTGGAAGTATCATGGGGTAAGAAAATCAAACCACAAGAAAACCCAAACCACAAAGACGGGGAATTGCTTGTAAAGTCCGGGCGTGTGCAACAGGAGGGATGATGTGAAGCATTTTTATAGTCTTGAGTGTGTGACATGGTTGCCAAGTGGAAATTAAAGCAGGTAATAACCTACTGTGTGTGCATGTTATAGCAGAAATTGTATCTGTAATTGCTTAACAGTGTTGACAAAAGTAATTACAGCCCTCTACTAGACAATTCAATAAAGTTGACTTAAAAGTGCCATGGAAATTACATACAATACACACGTCATGCAGGTCTGTGGTGCTATTCCCTGCTTGGACTTCTGAGAATATTACACAAGTTTAGGTGGCTGATTTTGTGTCAATAAACTCATGACGTGCTTTGCTTCCTGTTCGTGCGAGGAAGAGTGGTTTCATACTTCTCTGCATCCCCTGTGTCAGAGGCCGGTTAAAATGAAGTGAAAGTGTCTTCTGAAGGGTGTTAAAAGTGGTTATAAGAGTTTGGGAAATGCCTTTTAGACAGGTTTGCTCTGTTTTAAGCTCTGTCACGTACAAACACAGATCTGGTTGTGAAAGATAAAATGCACTGAAAATTAAATGTAAATCATGAAGAAAAACCTTTTGGTAGCATTTGGGGTGGAGGCCTTGGCCGTTCCCTTGGGGACCTGTGCTTGTCCATCAGCAACTTCTTGATTTTTAGGTCACCAGGAATTTTGAATTTGCTCCTTATCTTTTCTGCAGTCATTCCTGTTTCCTCTCTAAGGTGGTAAAAAAGAATCTTTACCCTTTCAAGTGGTGTTCCTGCTCATGACTAAGTGGGGAACATAATCCACAGGAGTTGGCAGTGGACCTCAAATCGGTCCTTTGGCTCTGAGAACATCTTGCAGTTGTCACCCTCTGTGACTAAGATCTCAAAATCATCAGAAGTATTTTTGTCTTCCAGCAAAGTACCCAAGATATGATGGGTTTGTGGGTTTTTGTTTGTTTTTTGTGCTCCTGGAAGCTGTCACGAAAGCTGATTCCCTCCTCGCTGGATTGTTATAGCAAAGCCTGATCTCCCTTCCCACTGCACTTCTCTCATTAAAGACAGCTTAAGCTCCTCCTTGGCTCCTTTCTGTAGCTTCTCATGAGTTTTCTGAAAATAAATGGATATAGCATTGAATTTCCCTCACAGGGGATCAAAACCTACTGAAAACACACCTGAAATTTGGGTAAAATGGAGTGGAAAAACAGTGAGTCAGATTGAAAACAGGAATGAACCTTCGCTATTCCCATTGGCAAATGCAAAGCATCTGTGTGAGTCCATTTAAGGTCACATCCACGTGAAACACACCTGGGGTTTTATAACATAAGCCAGTAGTGTTTTTGGGCATCTCTTCTCCCAAACAGAAATCTGTCTCCAGTACCAAAACAGTAACTTCTGGGGTTTGAGTTTTTTCATTTTCAGTTTTAGGCTGAGCCGATGACCAGTGTGCACACTGACCATGCAAAACTTCAGGAATATGTCCCTGTTAAAAATGCAGTCCTCTTTCACTGATTGATTTGTTTTGGAGGGGAAAAGATTTGCTTCTCCTTCCTATAGACATTTTTTTACTGTGAGATAGGTTTTGGTTTTTTAGCTGTCTCTGCTAAAAGCAAATGTCATTTAAGGAGAGTATTTTTCTTGCTTAAGAACGTTGTTTAAACTCTGTTTTGGCCCCTTTCTTTTTGGTTCAGTGGTGTTTTTTGAGCTTCTGGACTCCTGTTCAAAGTTTAAAGAACAATAACCAGTCAAATGTAAAATAATGTCAATTGAACCAACCTATGACTCAACACTCAACCAAGTCATCCTGGACCTGCACCAAATGGACTGAGGCCAAAACCTAAAATTGGCACACATCCCTGTCCCTCTTCTCCATGGATTTCCACTGAAGCAGAGCCCAGGGTGCAGCACATTGGTTAATATTCCATAATAAGCTGCTCCACGTGTAAATGTATGCTTCTCATTGACAAAAACGGTGAGAGCACGTTGTGCAAGGACAAGGACAAGGAAATGGGGTTTGTGCACCAAGGAATTCACCAGCTTCAGTTTCTTCAGTATCAGTTCCCCTCTGAGCAGGGCTTCCTGCAAGGGCTGGAGAGGAAATAAGGAAGGAACAATCCTTTCTGCTACTTTTGCTTTTTCTTCATCTTTCCCTTCTGCTCCTCTTCCTCCTCCTTAGAGTTAAGGTTTTATTTCTACTCTTTTATTTATGTTTATTGAGTTTTATTGCTTTTAATTTCTTTCTTTATATTTCTTTTAATTTATTGTTATTGTAAAGCAGAAATTAGCTCTGCAGCGCTGCTAAAAGCACAGACTGGTACACAGTCATAAAAATCCATGTCTGGACCTCTGTTAGAGGGTTCTACTGGCAGCAGAAGAATGTCAGTTTTATTGTGTTTTTTCAGACTAGCAGAAATTAATTTTCTAATTACCAGTCTAAATTTATTTATAGCTTTGTGACTATTTATTTGACTATGGCAGGACTATCCTGCAGCTTTGAGGGTGTTCAGCCTGGAGAAGAGAAGATTCCAAGGAGATCTTGCATCCCCTTCCAGTGCCCGAAGGGGCTCCAAGAGACCTGGAGAGGGACTTCGGACAAGGGCCGGGAGTGACAGAACAAAGAGGAAAGGCTTCCCGCTGACAGAGGGCAGGGTTAGGTGGGATATTGGGAAGAAATTCTTCCCTGTGAGGGTGGTGAAGCCCTGACACAGGTTGCCCAGAACAGCTGTAGCTGCCCCATCCCTGAAAGTGTCCAAGGCCAGGTTGGATGGGGCTTGGAGCAACCTGGGATAGTGGAGGGTGACCCTGCCTAAGGCAGGGTTTGGAATGAGATGATCTTTAAGGTCCCTTCCAACCCGAATCCTTTTGTGATTATATGATTCTATTGCAGTTTAGCTTAATCTTTTACTGCCTTTCTTTCAGTACCATTATTATTTTTCCATGTACATTAGAATCAGCTTTCCAGATGTCTCTCCTTCTTTGCAGCAGCATCATTTTGGCAGCCTGCACAGAGTCCTGTGATTGACACAAGCACTGTACACGGCTCATGCTGAGGTCATTAATGGAACAAGTCCTGTTAAATATTTTAAGTTCAGTTCCTCTGGTACTGCATTAATGTGTGTTGGAGTAAGGGGTCAGATCCTTTTCCGATATATGCTGACTATGTAGGATGAGCCAAAATGCTGTGGCTAGTCTGAGCTCATGGGTCTGTTCGAATAACCACAGAGTATCTCAGTTCTGCTGCTGTTGAATGCAGCGTGTTGGCACGTGGAATTAAGTGTGTTAAAGGGCCTGTGTTAGGACAATAAATTTTTGAGGGGTATGTTGGCTCTTGGTTGGTTTGCAAGGCTCAGAAAACTAAGAAACTGCTTCCAAGACAGTGTCACACATGTAAAACACACCTCTGGGGCTGCTGAGATCCAAAACAGAAATCACAGAATCATTGAAGTTGGCAAAGACTGATTCCCACCTTGTCAACTGGACCAGAGCACTGAGTGCCATTCCTTGAACACCTCCAGGGATGGGTACTCCACCATCTCCCCGAGCAGCCCCTTCCAATGCCTGATAACACTTTCCATGCAGAAATTCCTCCTGATGTCCAGCCTGAACCTCCCCTGGCACAGCTTGAGGCCGTTTCCTCTCATCCTGCCCTTTATTCCCTGGGAGCAGAGCCCAAACCCCACCTGGCTCCACCCTCTGTCAGGGAGTTGTAGAGAGTGAGAAGGTCCCCCCTGAGCCTCCTTTTCCCTCAGCTGCTCCTCATTCTGCATTTACAGACTGAGGGGCCTGGAACCGTTTTAACCGCTTAAAATTTAAAAAAATCTAATTCTACTCAGATTTTTGATTTTATTCTAGGGAGTGCATTAGTCTTCCAGCCATCCTAGTTTGGATGCACCTCAGTCTGTGAGCACTGTGTGCCTGTGCACAGGGAGCAGGATGTGCCTGCAGGATTGAGTTCTTGAAGGGCAAGTTTTAGAAGATCCACAGCCTGCCTGTAAATATATGTAGATCAAATGCATGTTTTGTCATCCAGCAAAACATAAAGAATTTGGGACACCCGGGATGATTTGATTCCATATTCTTATGTAAAGTTTTTAAAGTATAAAGGTACTGGCTTCTGTCTGGCTCGGTTTTTGCTGCCTCTTTATTTAAGGAAACAAGGGTGCACCATGAAATTTCAAAAAAAACCCAGCGCAAAGCTTTGGAAAAGTATGCCTAAATTGATTCATATAGAAATGAATTCTACCCTTGAAGGTAAGACTTTTTGGCTGCTTTACTGGAGCACTGTAATAAATATAAAAGTTTAGAACACATAATTTAATTATCATATTCTGGCCATAAATGCTTTAGGTCTGTAGTACATTTGAAATCCCAAGAGCTCTGGCTGAGGTTGCAGCTGCAACATCAATTACCATTTATCCATTCCAAGAAAGCCTTGCCTGTGCCCTTGAAACCTTTACGTTCTGGAGAGTATCCAAACGGGAACAAGGCGTCGCGTCGCTCCGTCCGCGCTCCGCTCTCCTCCCGAGCAGCTCCAAGATGGGAGCGGACGCCATTTCACGGCGGGTCCTTGGTGCCGGTGGCTCTGGCGCTGCCAGGTCGGTTCCAGAGAGCTCTGAGTCACCTGTGGCTCCTCCGCAGGTTTGGGAGTAGACGTCTTGCGGGCTTGGAGAGGGATGGAAGCGCCCGATGGCCGTGGGGGAGTCACGTCGTGTCCCACGGCAGGTTTGCTCCGCGCGCTGTGCCGGGAATCTCCGCGAATTCCTGTTCTGGTTCTGTGCTGTTGGTACTTGCCTGTGCTCTTGCTGCTTATTTTTATTTAATAGAGTATTGATTGATGAGAAATGAACCGGCAGCACTTGGAATGATAGTGCTGCAGGCTGTGCCACCAGCTCCTTGGGAAGCCTGTTCCCAACACCGCGTGTTGGGCATTGAAGCACCACTAAACACAGGGAGTTGCTGTGTCTGCCTCTCCAGAGTAGCCAGTCATGTCAGGCAGCACATGTTGAGGTCTGTGAGTGCAGTGTTCCTATCCTGGGAATGTGTGTGTCCCTTCTCCAGCATCCCCAGCCCCATGTGATGCCCGAGAGCTTCCCGAGAGCCCTTGGGAGTGGAGGCTTGGACTCGGAACTGCAAGGGGAAGGCAGGACTTCCTGTGCATTCAAAGCCTTTGTGTACTGAGTTTTCTGATTAAATACCACTTACTCTTAAGGAGAGCAGAGCTTAGGTTTGCAATACAGGTTCTTAAGACCTCTGGATTGTACAGGAATCAAACCTCACCAGTGCCAAGGCATGACTGGTTTGACAGCAAAAGCATTAATTTCAGTTCATTTTGGTTGCCAATAGTATGTGTTTATGCATAAAATCCTATAAAAGGGATGTATGTAAAGCCTTTTGTTGGTGTGAACTGAAGTCACTTCTTTGTCCTGAACTCAGTCTGGATACTTTGGTCAAGGTCCTTGTTAGGGATGTCCCTGTGCTGTTGGAAGCACAAGCAGAACCTTGTTGGTATTTGAGGTGACCGTGCAGAACCACGAATCCTGCAGCTTTAGTGGTGTGAAGGGATGGTAAAATGTGTGTTCTGCACATGGAGGGTAATTCTGAGACTTTGCTGCTTTAGGAATGTCTCATAATTCATTTTTTTCTGAAAGTTAGAATCTCAGTACTCCACTGGCAGTAGCATTTACCCTGCTGGTGTCAGGAGGAGGCACAGCAGTACCTGCCCCTCTGACTGTACAGCAGGTGCTTTTCTGTCTTCAGCAACGAAGGAAGTGTGGCCATGGCCTTCCAGAGTGACACATGCCTCGTGTTGGCCTTATCTTGGCTGTGTCATAGACATGTTGCACAAAACAAGACCGTTAGTTCAAAATCTGGTTTCCTGGCTTATCAGGGTTTTTTTTAATACAGTGTTTATCTGAGTGTGTGATAAAGGAAACGGTGTTAATCGTCCTGGCTCTCAGAGCAGCTGGAAACCAGGAATGCTCGGGGCTTTTATTCACAGGCTTTGGCTAAATACTGTAATCCGGAGTAGGTTTTTATTTTATTATGGCATCACTGAGGACATGCTTGTCATCAAGACTAGCACACCTACCAAAGCAATCCAGGTGTCCATTGCAAATATGAAACAGGAGAGAAAACTGAGGAATAGGTAGGACTGTGAGGAAGTTATTTGGAGGGTGGGTTTGTGAGTGCTGAGTGCAGGCAGACCTTGGCTTGGGGTCTGTCATGACATGTTTAATGCCTCTGACAGTCGCTGTGGGTCCCCTTGATGGCACCTGGCCAGACCAGGGGCTGGTTCTGTGCCTGCAGAGCTCGCAGGCAGCCTAGGGGGAAAACAGAAGTTCTTATCAATTTTCAGTCTCTTTAAACTGAAATAAGAACGTTGCAAGAGGTGGAAGAAACCAGTGGTTCAGGTTCTCAGCAAAATGAATTTCTGGAGTTATTTTCAATTGGAAAACACACTTTGGCTTTAATAGTCATGGCAAGTCCAGTGTCAGCAGCCTTGGTTTAAAATTTTTTTCTGCTTGAACTGAATATTACTTTCCTGCCTAAGTGGGTATAAAAAATAATTAATAGTTTCTCTAGTTAATGAAGAAATAAATAAGCAATTCAAAAAATGTAATCAGTTGGTGTCCATAGCTGAGTGTTTACATTGTTCTCATTGCTCTAAGATAAGGAGGAGGCCCAGCTGGCAATGACATTGAAAATGGTTTTCTTTTCTCTTAGTTTGGTGATACCACTTAACACCGATAAGTAACTGCCTGTTAATATATTCTCAGTATTGGTTCAGTCCTAAGGTGAGTTGTGCTGCAGAGCCAGGACGTGCAGTGGGCTGTGTCTTGGGGTCTGGCTGTATCAGGAGTGAAGGAAACTCAGAGACTTGAAACACCAGATTAGAATTGGGAATAAAATGAATAGTTGTATCAAAAGCCTAGTCCAAATAAATATAGTCAAATTCTCAGCTATTTCTGCCCATCCTAAATATGCTGTATCCATTGATTTCTGTGGATGTGGCACTTGGGCATGAACATCATTTTCTTACAGGTATGCAGGAGCCAGCTGCAGATGTTCTGGGTTTATAATTTATAACAGCACCAGGGAATACTTTAGTTGTCCATAACTCTGAAAAAAATGCTATTATACATGAACTTTTTTTTGTTAAAGGTGATGATTGCTAAGCTGACGGCTCCCTTTTTTTTGACTGGCAGCCCCCAGATTTCCTGAGCTGCTGCTGCTCCTGCTCTGCAGCTTGCGGCCGTTTTCCTTAAATGCAGACAGTTTTTAAGCTATAACCAAGTTCTCTTTCCATTGCACGTATGTAGCTTTCTGTTTAGTGCTAATTTAATTCACATTTTTAAGATGACTCTACCCTTCACCAGAACTGTGCTCAGGCGCAGCACGTTTTTGTGAGCCAGGCTGACCATCCCAAGGTTTCACGTGCTGGTGAAAAGACTTGCAGGTTCTAGACTGTAAATGACCAGTAATTTTGATTTCTGAAAGTGTTCCTCTTGTCATTATCTCACTGGAGTTGTTTTCCAAAGAATCATGGAAGCCCAGAATGGGGTTGGGTTGGAAGGGACCTTAAAACTCATTTCATTCCAACCCCTGCCATGGGCAGAGCAACTTCCACTATCCCAGGTTGCTCCAAGCCCTGTCTAACCTGGCCTTGGACACTCCCAGGGATGGGGCAGCCACAGCTTCTCTGGGCAACCTGTGCCAGGGCCTCACCACCCTCACAGGGAAGAATTTCTTCCAATTTAAACCTACTCTTGAAAGTTCAATACTTTTGTGATTTCCATTTAATAATGCAAAGTAACTGGAAGGCAGTGTATTTTTTTATATTACATTATATTGTTAGTAGTTTCAGCACGAGACTATCCATTCTGTCATGTGTTGGGGAACTTCTATGTTCTTCATAGTAAAGAGGGAAGAAAGAAACAAGCACATGTTCTCCTCAGCAGTGACCACCTGGGCTGGAGGAGATTTGTTTCTTCTGCAGAGTGAATCCCTTCTCTGCCACTTCTGGCTGCTCTGACATTTATAGCAGGTTGCAGGGCTGGGAGTCTGGTGGTCCCTGTCCCTGCCCTCTTGGCTATCACAGCTTGGCCAAGGACTGAGGTGCTGGAATGACTGACTCACCTGGGACTCTTTCGCTTGGGAAGAGGAGGAACCTGCAGGAATGGAGACCCCGAGACAGGAAAACCTCCCACCACCATAAACATTACCACACCCGGCTTTAGTGCAGTTTGACCCTTGAGCCGGGTTTGAAAGTCTTTGGTGAATGATTAACACTGAAATGGCTTTAGTTAAACAGCTTGATTTCTGCAGAGCTCATTACTGGGGCTGCATCTTTGTTAAGGTTTTCCATTTTACCCTCTTTGTTAAGGTTTCCCATTTTACCCACTTGGTTAAGGCTTTCCATTTTGCTCCCATATGTTTCCTTGACTGGAAATTATAAGTACATCTATACAAATAAATACAACCACATTGTATATAAATAGTTTCTGAAAGTAAATGGGAATGGAACTTAGTACCCCATAACAAATAACACCTTGCCTCCCAAAATAAAATTTAATCAAAGTTTTTACAGCTTTGGAACCCTTAAAACTGGGAGGTTTTTCCCCCTCTCTCACCTATCATGCTTGACTTTTTCTTTATTTAAGTAAGACTCGTAGTTTATCATGTTTTTGTTGAATTTAAAACCATTTCTGCAAACACTGATAGGTGGCTTTTCTAATATTATCTCAGAGTGTAATTTCCCTGTCTTACCTCTTCCTTAGGAAGTGGTAGCTTGTCTTGTGCTACGTATAACTTTATAGGTAAAAGATTTATATTAAACATAAGCCTAGTTAGCTGTGGCTCTTGCAGGAGCCCTCGTGCACTGTAATCCCTCCTGGTGGTGTTTTACAACCAGGGGCTGTTGGTGGCTGGCAGTTCTCCACACGGTTAGTAAATATTGCCCTTATCTGATACAGCCAGGCTGGGAAGATATGCCAAGAGCCCGGATTAGATTGCTGGCTACTGCTTTATTAATCAATGTAATCATTTATTTTTAGTTTTCTAAGTCATATCATCTGTTTTCTTTCTCATATTACATTTTCTGTGGTGCTGGTACAGAAAATGAGCCCTGTTTAAAAATTAAAGGTGATTGAAAAGTTTCAGTGGAATATGTTTGGCACTGCCATGGTTTCCCTGACAGCTGATGAATGTTTCCTTAAAAATGCTTTTGTCAGAAATTCGAGAGGTATAAAGGGTTTTATTTTTGTATCTAAATTAGCTGTCTTCAAAATTATACATAGAAAGATGTTTCCATCTTGTTCTGCTTTTAATCATTTTAATGAAGCAAAGTTCTCAAGTTATATATTCTTTATTTAAACTCATAGGCTCCCGGCCTATACTTCAGTGATTAGTCCGAGATTTTTGTTCTAAGAAAAGGAACCACTGGGCCTAAAACTTAAGAGAAAACAAGGCATCTTAGAGTAGCTCTTGACTGGCCAGTGATTACTGGGGGTTATTTGATTTTGAGGTAAGTCTTGGCCTTTTTTAACTGGGATTTCTTGCATGTGACACTACAAAGTGGAGAAACAGTTCAGTTCCTTTGTTCAAATGGATGAGTAAGCTGGGAAGGGGGGAAAAAAAAAAAAAAACAAAAGAAGAAAGTAATACATGTATCACGTGAAAGGAAGTAAAGCTTTGAGGTCAAAATTACTTGTCTGAGTAGACAGAAAAGATGTGAGGGAGCAAAGAATGAAGTACAGTTTTTAGGTCTGAGGTTGCTGTCTTGTCTCTGGATTCCTTCTGAAATCTCTGTGGAGCAGCAGGGCTGTCCAGAGCCAGCACAGCGGCTGCCCTGGCAGCAGTGGGTCTGCTCTGTATATCCTGAGTCAACCCAACAGGTGTGGAGACCTCACTGCTCTGAGCCAGAGTAAATCCAGGATCTGCTGGGAAAGGCAGGAGCACCCAAAATGTGCAGTATGTGCACGGTCCATGGTGGAGATGAGCAGCAGTTCCAGTCTCTGCAGCCAGAGGAGCTGGGCATCGCTCAGCTCCAAGCACAGCTCCATTGGCTTGAGGCTTCTGTGTGCTGGAAAGGCAGGATTTCTGAAAAGGCTGCTTTGTATCAAAGAATCACAGACAGGTTTGGGTTGGAAGGAATCTTAGAGCTCATCTTGTTCTACCCTTGCCATGGGCAGGGACACCCTCCACTATCCCAGGTTGCTCCAAGCCCCATCCAGCCTGGCCTTGGACACTCCCAGGGATGGGGCAGCCACAGCTGCTCTGAGAAAACTGTGCCAGGGCTCCACCACCTTCCCATGGAAGAATTTCTTCCTAAATAACCTAATACCATCCTCATGAACCAAATACCATCATGCACAGCTTTATGATAAGAGGCAGAGGTAGATCTGAATCCTCAGCTTCCTTAACCATAAGCTTTTTGTTGCTGCAGATTCACAGCCATGAGCTTGTCAGCCAGTTCCCTCCCTGGAGGAGACAGGGCTGTGCAGTGGCACCTTCATCCTTACAGTGTTCATTCCTAGAGGTCTCTGCACTTGAGGAAGGCAGACGTGCTGGGTACAAATCAGGATGAGCATGTAATTAAAGATGCATGTTTGTAAGGACATCAAATAGAGGAAACTGGGTTGAATTGCATTCCACCATCGCTTAAATGCTGAGGGCTGGATTGCACAACCGTAGGGTTTTATTAGAGCTTTCTGTTCTTCTAAAGAAGGCAAATTAATTGGAAAACCCAGCTACAGCATCCCATGGCTCATAAACAGGGATACAGTCCATCAGCAAACTGACAGACGTGCCGATGGTGGTTGTCAGCCTCTTGGTAGAGTAATAGAGGAGAAGTGCTGCAGCATTCCACAAATACTTTCTGAATGCAAAGGAGCAATGTGACAGATTTGAGTTCCTTTCCAAGTTCTGGAAAGAAGCATTCTTTCCTTTGGGAAAAGAGGGGCCTTCTTCCTTTTCCTCAAGGTTCACTCGGTCTCCTTCATTCCGTTTGCCAGCCTTTCCTGTTGAGGTTTTTGTACCACCCTTGTTCTGCTCTTGTCTTCCCACTGCTACTCCAGCATGTTGGAGCTGTTGCTGTGTTCCTGTCCAGTGTTTTCTTTTCTACTCAGCCCTCTGCTCTGGCTGAGACACAGCTCAGCTCCTCCCCCAGCTCAGACACTGGTTTTTAGAGGGGTCTACACGTGCCTTAGGTCTGCCTGCTTGTGCTGTCTTCTTTTTTCCCCCTAACACAAGTAATTTTCGCTTTTTCTGCCCTCTGGTTCCGTTTTTGTCAAAGTGAGGACTTCATTGACAGGTTTATTCTGGTTTGACTTTGATCCCTCTGTATTTGAGTGGGAGCATTCCTGCTCCTTGTCTTTTTATTGCCTAAATCCCTCCTGGAAAGAACAAACATGATGGCAAAGTCCTTTGAATCCGTAGATGGGCCATTTCTCAGGTACTCTGGGGATGGGACATATGGACCTGTTCAAAAGCAGAGCCTCCCAGGTGTCAAAATGTTCTAATTTGGGCTGGAATTTAAGGTTTGTGTGAATGTTTGAGAACTGTGGGGTTTTTTAAATGTGTGACCAAATCTGGTCAGACTTTCTTGAGGAGAGGAAAAGGAATTTTCCATGCAAAAGCCAACCCACATACAAATGTTAAGCCCACACTGGGGAAATGTGGATGGTCTGGAGAGTTTCCAAGGAAAGGCACCAAAGTCTTAAAAAAAGTGTCATTTTTCTAGCTTCATCTGGAGAGTGGCTGGAACCCTGGTGAACAGGATTTTCTGTGAAAAGCATTTTAAGTGAAGCAAGCAATATAGAAACTGCATTTTAGGAGTTTTAAACTCTTGGAAATCACAGAATCATAGAATGTTTGGGGTTGGAAACGACCTCTGAAGGGCATCTGGTCCAACCCCCCTGCCAAGTCACCTGGAGCACGTGACACGGGAATGTGTCCAGGTGGGTTTGGAATGTCTCCAGGGAGGGAGACTCCACACCCTCCCTGTGCATCTGTTCCAGTGCTTTGCCACCCTCCGTGGAAAGAAGTTTTCCCTCATGTTGGGGTGGATAAGCTCAAAAAGCTGGGTCTGAGAGGAGGTGTGGGGCAGCCTCCAAGCAGGCAGTGCCACGCTTGGGGCTTTAGCTCAATAAGATCAGCCTCTGAACTCTGGCCCAGCACTGCTGGCTCAGCCCTGAGGATTAGGAGCAGCTCCAAGGTGATTATGATGGATTGATTGTTGTTCTAACAGGGATTTTTTTTTTTTTTGTCTTACCGAACTAACCCTTCGTTTGTAGCCGAGCTGTGTGTTTACATTGGAAAACCAGGTCCTGGTGTTAGGAATGTATATATATTCTTCTCCTAGACTGCTGAGGTGAAGTGATCACTTGTTACTGTGCCTGTTTATCAGTATATGGCCCAACTTGCACAGCTTCTTGCGTAATAGGATCCCAGTAGAAAACTCGGTGATGGTGCTGGAAGCGGAGCCCTTGTGCAGACTGCGGAGAATGTGACAATAATGGAAACAAGATGGAGTAAGAACGTGTTTTAAGAGTCAATTTTAAAGGCTGGGATAATTGTGCAAGAAACTTGGCTTCAGAAATGTGTAAGGGAAGGAATTTTGACCCAGCCAAATAGGCCATGAAAAATCCATACAGCTTTCCTTTGGCTTTACAGAATTCTTTGTTTAACTCATTCAGAGTCTGGTGCACTTTGTGTGCAGAACTCTCACACTGGAGGATGAGGACAAGCTATTTCTGTAGGGACCAATCTTGTGTTTGCCTCTATCCCATAAATCTTAATTAAGTATTTTTCTGCTTTGTTTCAGCCCTGGAATGAGATCAGATGTAAGCTCCTCTCCTTCCACGACCTCAACAACTACGGGACCACCTCCCAAGCTCTGTCTGGTGTGCTCCGACGAGGCCTCCGGGTGCCATTACGGTGTTCTGACATGTGGCAGCTGCAAAGTGTTCTTCAAAAGGGCAGTGGAAGGTAGGACATGCTTTGATGAGTTTACTGGTTGAAGATATAAAATCCCTGTACGTATCATCCACGTTCAAACCATGAGATCACTGATCCTGTCATAGTAAATCATGTTGATAATGGTGCATTATCTGAAGCGTGGATTCCATTCACACTGATAAAATGCTCCCATTCACTCCATATAAAAGGATTTATTGTTGTCTTGGCTTTTGTCTCTTTCATTTTCTTTCACTGTTGTTTTTGTTTATTTGTCCCATTTTTATACAGCTATTTGTCTGTGTGCATTTGATTTGTAAGGTTTGTGATTTTTTCATTTTAAGGTTAGTTGGTTTGTGTTAAAAATTGTATATAAAACTTGGTAAATTAGTTGTGTGTGAGGTTATGGTATTTTTGCAGTGTTGGTTGAATTGCATCCATGTCCTGTGTATTAGCTACTGGTAACTGGGTAATAGGAACATATGTAGAGTTTTTGGAGCACTGAGATTTCTGTCTAATCACAGGGAGAAAGTCAGTGTGGAAATTAGAGATGATGGAAAACTGAATAAGGGCTCTGTGATTTTGGGACTGCATTGGTAGCCATTTTGTAATGGACTAGGTTGTACCTCAGGGTGTGACTCCTTGCTTCAGTATCAGATGCAGAAAAGTTGGAGCATATTCCTTGTGTCTCTTAAAGGATGGTGATCCCTCAGTTCTGAAAGAACCTCCTTCTTAGTTACAGCCTTCAGGGTTTCCTGTCTCGTGCCTTCCTCATGCAGCCTCCACTGAACCAGGCTTGTGTTTTGGTGACATTTTTGTGAGCTGGGATTGCTGGAAAAGAGGGAAGGCTGTTTGATAAAGACAAGACACCATTCAGTCCTTGGAAGCATCACTTCTCCCCCAATTCCCAGATCACTGGGTGCTCCAGGGAGCCTCTTGGAGGGATCAGAAAAATCAAGTTCACGTTGCAGGTTTTGCTTGTCACGAGGGGAGGGATGTCAGCCCAGGGGGAACTGAAGCTGTTCTAAGGTATAACAAGGCAGTAGGAGCTCAAGTGCAAAACACTTTATTTAAAGCAAATCATCATCTGTACCTTTGATTAAAATCAGGTCACTGGAGATCCCTCAGGAGATGTATTACATGGCAGCTGGATGTGTGACATAGGCATGGGTTTGCCTGTTCTCAAGCTTAAATAAATTAGGAAAGTATTGATACAGGAAAGAACCAACCCAGTTATTCCTTCTGATCAGTGATGCAATTTGGCTCATCATATATCAACTGTATTGATATTAAAAATGTAAGAAGGCTTGTGGCTGAAAAATGGCAATCAGTTCCTCAAGGCTTACCTCTGCTTCCATTTTTATTGCCCTACAAATTATCCCACCCTTCACAGGGTCACAGAATCATTTAGGTTGGAAAGCCCTCTGAGATCATCGAGTCCAGTCTTGTACTGGTCACCGCCTTGTCAACTGGACTGTAGAATGAAGGATTAAGCACCCTTAATCCTTCCATCTGATATCCTGGATGTTTTCAGGAGCCTTTCCAGGATCTGTTAGTCCTAGACTTCACTTTAAGGAACAAATAATTTGCTTTTGTCTTTTATAGGCATTTTTTTTTATTAGGAACACACGTAAAAAGAATTTGTTTCTGCAATATCCTTTTTATTAGTAGCTGCCAGGCACCTGTTAGTGTTCAGCTCAAGCTGACTCTGCACACTGCTTATCCAGCCTTCAGCCAAAGCCCTTTTTTCCACCTTTGCCTCCAGGCCTGTGCACAGAAATAATCACAGAAACTGAAAGTCTCAGTGTCCAGAAAGTCCATATAAAGTGTATTTCTTTCAGCAAGGAATAGAATTAGAGGAGAAGAGGGATGATGAAGGTGGGACAGAAACGGTATATTTATGCAGTTCTTCACACAAACAGGCCTTCAGGAATGCAGGGAGGCCAGAGATCTTGTTTTAGCTCTGATTTTCATGGTGTTTCAGAGCCCAGAGCCCTCGTGATTGAGTTTCTCCTGTCACAGAACCAGCCCTGTTCACCTCCCAACGTGTTATCCCAATATACCAACCTGGATCTTCACCACTCCTCCCACCTCCACTTCCTCGCCTTGGAGCAGATCCTCACACCTCCCTCCACTGCAGATTCCCCCAACACCTCTCCCTCCTGCTGTGCTCCACATTGGCCCTCTTCATCAGCAGTTTTAATTCCATCTTCCAAAGTCCTTTGTATGCATTTTCTAACAGGGCTGGTGTGCTCAAATGAGCAAAGAATCGTTCAGCAGAGCATCAGAGCCCCCGACACTGATGGGTGCTGTGGGCAGTGCCATGTTGAGGAATGGTCAGCCTTGCTGTAAAATGCCCCTGCATGCCCCAAATACCCTTGGAAACAGCTCACTGCTGGTTTTTACCAGAATATTTGTGGAGTATCTCTGGGTTTTGAGCAACAAAGAGAATTGAAGCATGTTCCTTTGGCTGCTGGCACATCCTATGGGCAGTGCTTAGAAATGGAGATCAGTTTCCCTTCATTTTCCCACAAGACATTCATGTGACAAGTAGGCTTTAATATAACATCATTCAAAGAAATAGTGTAGCTTGCCCCTAGAGAAGGCAAGAATAGGTGACAAGTAAATAGAATAAACCAAACCTTCACAGAGAGGAGGCTCTTTGTTAGGAATAAAATGGAACAACAGCTGAGGAAAATCTTCACCTGAAGTATCTGTATTGTGTGAAACCATGTCAAACAGCTTTGGGAGACATGGAATTGTGGTCTCTGCTCCTCCACAGTGCTGACAAATTGTCATCAGTTTATATTTCATGGGTGTGTACAAGTATATTTATTTATCTGTATTAGAGTGCTAATGGCAAACAGAATGGTGAGTCCTGGATCTATTGTCTAAGTTAATTAAACACAAAGATTACGCAAGGATGAGGAAGGCTCCTCTTCCCCAAATGGAAGAGGTGGGGGAGTTCATTCAGAAAAATGTTCAGAGCTTCTTCGGAATATCAAGTTGAGACACTTCACAGGACAAGTTTGGCCAAAGCCATAGGAATGGACTCTGCATGCCCATAATTTTCACAGCTGACTTGAAAGAAATCCCTTACCCAGGCTGTTTTCCTGTGAGACTCTTGAATTCTGATGTTAATAACTCATCATTTGGAGAATACATTTGTTTCTCACAGTATTGTACTGTCAGGACTTTGCAATATTGTGTAACAGCCCAGGCTGCAGCTTTCTGCCCTCTAAGGAAACATATTTTCTGGTCCCTACCTGGGAGAAGGATCTATCCTCTAGTAATAGCTTTCCCTAAGTACGTTATACTGAGACAGTCATACAGTTCAAATAATTAAGAATACTCTTCTGTTGCCCTGCTCTTATCAGCTAAGAAATAGTTACTTTAATTTCTGTAGTTCGAGTTGTCATGTTTTTTGGGTCACTTTTGCTCTGAATCTGTGAATCCATAAAAAGTCAGAGAACTTGGTTTGTCCAGGTCATGCTGCAAGTTAAACAAAGAGAAGGTTTCACAACTTTCAAACTGACTAAGCTGTGTCTGTTCTCTGTAGAAATCTTTCCAAGTGTGTTCTCAAAATGTGTTTGTGAACATTATTTATGTCTCTTGTCAAACTGTTTAGAGAAATGGGAAACCTACTGTGGAGGAAAGATTTGGTAAATGTAAGGGCAAAATAGTTTTAAAAATAGAAGTTGATGATATTAACAAATTGAAAATAGGGTTTCTACCTAAATATATTGTCTTTTGGGTCTGATTATGAGAAATCTGTTTGGATACATGAAATCAGATGTATATTGATGTTTTTGCAAGATGTGCAGTGCAGTAAGTAAAGCTCTGACATCGTCTCCAGACCCTTAATGACTGAAGGGATGAGCGGCTTCAGCAGTAGCTCTAGTTGTGGAGTTCATGGTTGTTTTGTATTTGTGCACACAGGGCAGCACAACTACCTGTGTGCTGGGAGGAACGACTGCATTATTGACAAAATCCGGAGGAAAAACTGCCCGGCGTGTCGCTACCGGAAATGTCTGCAGGCTGGCATGAACCTCGAAGGTAAAAGCACGTGCCCACATCCCCAGTTTGGTTGGGAATCCTCCCCAATGAAGGCCAGGCTGCTTATGAAGCAATGATAGGAGCAGTACTTGGTTATGTTAAAAGCAAGTGCTGCATTTCGTGAGCATTTTGATGAGTGGCAGGAGGTTTCTGTGCTGTTTCTCCTATCTGTGCTCAGTTGCTCTGTCTGTCAGTATGTTCAGCAGAAGTGAGTCATACACACAAACCGGGGTTATTTTTTATTCCTGTCAGTGTATATATCTTGTGGCTTTTTCATGGAACCTGAGACAGGAGAAGTCTTGGAGAACACCTGCAGAGAAGTGAAACACCTGTAGGGAGGTGCAGTGTCTGCCCATCCTCAGGAGAGTGACTTGACACTGAAACCACAGAGGAGTGAGGGTTGATATCTTCAGACTGAAGAAAATGGAAGTATTTTTGGTGATGCTTTGGATTCTTCCTAAATAACTGTCACAATCGCTCTAGAAATGGTCGGTTAAATAAATAAATAAATGTGATGTACCAGTGCATAGTTGTTCTCTGCTGAGTCCTGAATGGCTTGTGAGAATCCGAAGGCCATGTCAACTAGAGATTTAGCAGCAGTTGTAAAATGGCATAAAACACTTTTATTAGTGTCAGCTACATTTTATGCTTGCTATTTTTCCCTGAGCAGAAGAGATTAACACAGTACTTCCTAGCGCAGTTATCCTGGTGGTACTTGTATAATCAAAATTGTCAGATAAAATGAAAATGTCAGAAATATATTTCTCAGCTCCAAGGGTGAACAGAATACCATTTCAGTCAGTGATAATGCCCTTTTGTAAGATTTAAGTGGTGGATTAAGTTAAAGAGATAGATAAAGCACATACTGGAGTCTGTGTTAGTACATCCTTTCTTCCTCTTCTGCTTCCAACCTCCTTCAGCAGGACACAGCACCAGTTTTCTGTGCTGCAAGGGCCTTTACCTGCCCCTTCTTTCAGAGAGGAACAAAGCCAAGTGTCTGAAATGCTCTGTGACCCACCTACAGGCACATCCCCTCCTTCAGGACAGAGATTTGCCAGAGGAAGGGACATTGCTGCTTGGTTTGTTGAGGTGTTACCATGATATGTGTGCAGGATGGGAAGGTACAGCCAAAATCTGCAACAGTGGGTTCTGAAGTGAATCCCTAAAGTACATGAGGTTGTCAGTGAGTGTCTCCCAGGAGCTGGATTTAGGCTTTGGACACTCCAGGGCGCTGGACCTCACACTTCAGAGATCAGAGCAGGACAGGTCCCTTGCCTACTCCTGGTGCCCATGGGGGAGCAAGAGCAAGCAGGTCCCTGCCCTGCTGGGGCTGGTGTGCCCAGAAGCAAACACAGGGAACAGCAGAGACTAAAGACAGTTTAAATTATGCAAAACCCCGGAGATTTATTTTGAGGTGGGAAAGAATGACTTTTGGTTTCCATTTTTTCACTTCATAGTTGCTTTCAAAATACATCTGTGACATTCATATATTTATATGAGTAAAACACTTTATTTGGTATAGTGTTCTGATAGTAAGATACAGTGCTCTCATAGTAAGCCTTTCCCTTTATTCATCAGTTCAAGTAGACACTCATACCACTGTGTCTGGCTCTAGGACACAGAAAATCATGGAATATTTTGAGTTGGAAGGGTTCTTAAAGCTCATCCAGTTCCACTCCCTGCCATGGGCAGGGACACGTTCCACTAGGCCAGGTTGCTCCCCTGTCCAGCCTGGCCTTGACACGTGGAGTGGCCTCTCTGCAGCAAAGAAAATAAAATGGAATGACATGAGATATTTGCCACTTCTCCGCATGTAGCTTGGAGCTCTTCCAGTGTAGTTTGTCTGAATTTTGGCACAAAGAATCCTAGAGAATAGTGAGGTTTTGGAGGATGGATATTGTTATATAAGTTGTTGGAGAAAGCGAGGGGGTGAAACTTTTATGTCTGAGAGGGAAAAGGAATCTTGAAACTCAGCAACACAAAACTGGAAGAATTTGGAGTAGGGCGAAAGGGTGATAAACACCCTGAGAACAAGGATTTATGGAACAGATCTGAACAGATGGGGAATTGGTCGTGCAGAAAAGCAAACTGGGAGACAGCATAAAGTGCAGAGGAGATTAAAAAGCAGTTTCTTTTATCTTGTCTATTTTAGGGTCACAGTTCAGAAATTACTGTTGTTTAAAAGAGAATTAAATTTGCATAATTTTTAGACAGTTATTTCTTTTTGAAAAGTCCCCAGCTGTATCTTCAGTGCATAAATAATGATTATAGCAAACCAGTGACTGATCAGAAGAGTTCCCAATATCCAGCTTGTCAGTCCTTCAGCACCTTGCACTCACCTGATGTGCTGCTGGACTTCTTCCATCAACCTGCCCCAGCACATCTTGGGTATCTCAATTTCTAATAGCTACAGTGATTTTCACTGTTAGGTATTGAATAGAAGACTAATCTAAACTAAATAAATACATAAAGTCTACCATGCGGTATTTTAGTTCTGACCTGCTCCTGTCCTGAGAGAAAAGTGGCTTCTTCTATCACAGAAAAATGTTACTGGCTGATTTTCTATTGGTCTTTTTTTATCACAGAATCATTAAGGTTGAAAAAGACCTCCAAGATCCTCAAGCCCATCATCAAGTCATCCCGTTGGCCCTCCTTAGCACCCTTTTCTAGAACTTTCTTGTTCCTATTGCATGTTCTTTTGGGTGTAGGGGACTGGGAAAAAAAAAATCAAACTATCAAGCTGCAGGTACCAGAGATTTACGCAGCAGAATAATATTTTGTACTCCAGCCTTTATTTCCTTGAGTTCTCATTTCCGCTCCCACCGTTAATTGGTGTTCCTTGACACCCTTTCTCTTTGTGATGTGTTGGAAGAGAAGATTTCTTGTTAGGTTTTATGCCTGTAAAAAGTTATCTCATAATTTTTTCGGCTTTTCATGCTGTTTTTTGCAGCTAAAGTTGGCAATTGATGAGTTTTTTTCTGCAGTCTTCACTTGGAATTTATTTTGTATTTTTGAGGGATCGTTTCTTCTTTCTAATCCCATTCCTTGCTCTGCTGTAACTATGGTGGGGTTGTTATAAATCCCAGTTTAGGAGGAAAGTGCCTGGTCCCCGTGGCTGTCTGGGGTGGTGGTGGCAGGTCCATTGCCCACCTGGCTCAGGTGCAGGGCCATCTGCCCACGGGGTAGGGAAGAGGAAGCCCCTGCAGCCTCAGTGGATGCCAGACTGCAGGAGACTGGGGGCTAGGAGGGTTTTGTTTGTTTTTAACAGAAAATCTTGGATGCTTTTCTCTCCACGCTGAGTTTATCTGTGGGGGTTATCTCCTGTATTGTGCCCTAAGGAGCTGGGGTTAAATTAGTGGTCTTTTTATATTTGAAAATAAATTATAAAGAAACACATTATCTGAACCTTTTTTTTTTTGGTGAGTTACAGCTATATATCTAAGTCAGAGCAAGTAACACAGCCTAATAAAAATTCTTGCATAATAATCTGCCTTATCAGATCTATTTAATTTTGTTATAATTTTATTAGGCTTTCTGGGCTGGAAATACTCCATCCAGGTGTCTGCAGGATGCTGAAGGCACGTGCTTCTAAATTTAAGTCAAAGCAGCTCATTTGCTCTTCAGAACATGGATAATGGGGCAAAAAGCACCAGAATGTGGAAAGGATTTTTGGAGCAGCCGTTTCAGAATTAAGACAAGAAAATCAAGAAGCTCTTTGCTCCAAGGGAATTTGCTCTTTCCCCATGGCAGGCTTGGCATATGTGGCCAGTCTGCAAAGCTTTGGGAAATGCACCTTATACAAGGTCTGTAGAGAATTGCTGTGTTTAGCATTTGGTTTCTGAAGGCTCTGTCGTAGCCAGTGGGAGAAATGGGTCCAGAAGGGAGTTTCATGTGTTGCACTGTGGGGGCTGGTGCATTTTGGATGCTGAGAGATTCTGAACAGATTAGGAGGAACTCTGAACGTGAAACCACATTATGTGATGCTTTTATGGGCTACTGATTTATCTCTGAAGTTCCAGAAGAGAGATCAATTAATTAACTGAGGCACACAGGGAAAGAACTGGTTTCATTTGGTCTCTGTTAAATAGCATGTTCTGTGTGGCCACCTCCATCCAGGAGAGCCAGAGCCAGGCAGGAGATTCCATTATGGACAAGATGCTAATAAAATCCTTGCTCCAAGTTTTCGTAGTTTACAGTTAACATCTCTGTGTGATGTTTTATTTATTTGGCGAATGAGGTTTATGGTTTAATTACGCAGCAGTGATTTATATGCAAGAGAAACTGGCAAGAGAAAAAGCTCCTCCTGCCCAGCATTTTCAAAACAACTCTGTTTTCCCTGGCTTGAGAGATCCAGTAATTTCTTACCCATTAAATATATTTTTTCCGTCTTTTCCCTGGTTTCTATGCTTAATATCTTAAGGAACCTTTAAAGTCCTGCAAATATATATCCACTGGTAGGATTTGGCCTTAATGTTTTAGGATCAGCTTTGTAAGGTATCTGCAGACCATTACTGAACATTTGGAAACAATAACATAAATGTGACTTTAATTAAAATATAAAGTAAACTTATTTTCAGTGGAAGTTTAATGAGAGTTAATGTTAAATTATTTACTTCATGCACAAATGCTGTGCAGGTTTCAGTGGCCCGATCCCGCTGCAGGGAGGAGGGAAGCAGCGTTTCCCCCACTGCATTTTTATCCCCGTGTGGTCATTTTCCACCGTCTCACCTGTGACTTGCCCAAACTTTTCCTAGCTCGGAAAACAAAGAAGAAGATCAAAGGACTGCAGCAGGGAAGTGCCACGGGAACACGGGATGCTCCCGAGACGTCCGGGAACAAGAGCATCGTCCCCGCGTCGCTGCCGCAGCTGACGCCGACGCTGGTGTCGCTGCTGGAGGTGATCGAGCCCGAGGTGCTGTACTCGGGCTACGACAGCACCCTGCCCGACTCCAGCTGGAGGATCCTCTCCACCCTCAACATGCTGGGAGGCCGGCAGGTGGTGGCTGCAGTCAAGTGGGCAAAGGCAATCCCAGGTAACGCGCAGTGTGTTAATTGCTCGGTGCCGTCTTGTTGTTGTGTGTGAAATCTCTCTTGGTGTTTGTTTTCCTTCAGAGTTTTAGTAATATCTGGGCTTGTTCATGTCTCAGCTCTGGAGCTGAACATGAAAAAATGCAGATGCAGTAACGTATTTACTAGAAACTAAGTCACTTTACTTGAACACTTTGACCATTGGATATTAAAATTCATACTGAAATTTGTTATGAGAGTAATATAGAGAACTATTTTTATTAGCTTGTCTGCACTTCGTAGATTCACAGAATGGTTTGGGTTGGGAGGAACCTTAAAGCTTGTCCAGTTCCACCCCCTGCCATGGGCAGGGACACCTTCCACCAGACCAGGTTGCTCCAAGCCCTGTCCAACCTGGCCTTGAACACTTCCAGAGATGGGGCAGCCACAGCTTCTGTGGGCAGTAAATAATTATTTCTTGAATATTTTTAGCAGTGAGGTCCTCTTGACTTTTACAGACCAGCACTGCTGTGCTGCTCCTCTGGGTCTGTGTTCACGGACGTTCTTTTTTTTTACTCCCCCTCACCATATCTGGTTTTCTCTTGACTGGGAACAGATGTTTGAGTGTCAAAATTCCAGGGTGAAAGTCAAGATGTTCATTTTCTCCCCAGCTCTGCAGCAACATGGTTAAACTGACTCTTACCTGGGGAATGGGGGAGGTTTGTTGCTATTTTGGCTCCCACCTGAAGACACAGTTAGACATGGAAGAAGTGATGTCAGATCTCAGCCTTGGACATAACACATGGCATCTGTCTTGGGTGAGGCCAGGGCCAAGGAAAGCTGAAGATCTGTTTAATTCCTACAGAACAAAGAGCAGTGTTTATCTCCTTCTCACTCCTGTCAGTACTGTTACCTACCTGTTCTCAGAAGCCCTGGCAGAAACACCTCCATGACGCACGTGTTGCCCAAAAATAACATCACAGAACAGGTCTGCCCAAAAAAAAAAAAAAAAGAAAAAGAGTCTGATAATGAGATTTATGAGTCATAATGGTGTCTCTTTGAGCAGGGGAAATAAATTAATGGTGAGAAAGAAAGCCTGGAAAACTCAAATATACCTGTGTCCAGCAGACATGTGACTGGAGAGGTTTGTGTGTGTTCTAGTTGACAAGGTGGTGATTGGTCACAGGTTGGACTCGATGCCCTTGGAGATCTTTGCCAGCCTCAGTGATTCTGTGTCAGGGCTGTTCACACTGGCCAGTTACACTGAATTAGCTCAGTCTGCTCTTGGAGAGATTCACATGCACACTCTTCCTTCTGGGACAGGTCTTTGGGAGGCCATCTGGTATTCCCAAATCCAAATTTAGATTCCATTTTATAAAACACTTTTGTGTTCATCATCTCTGCTGAACCATTTCCCTAATTAGCTAAACCCTTCAGGTTAGAGCATATGCTCTCAATGGAAATGCCAATCTTCTCTTTAATAACTACATTAATAGTAACTACTCTTATCATTTTTATCTCCTTTCTTTTGTTTGCTGAGTTGGTTCCTCGTGAGTATTTAATTTGTATATCCTGCTCCTGGTTGTAGCCCATCAGCCATGCTGACAGCATGCCAGCATTCCGTGCCAAACCCTTTTGCTGGGATTTCCAAATAACCTTTTCCTGAGGAGTGTTTGAGCACAGATTCAAGGTTGGACCCTCTAAGATTGGAATCACTTTGAAACCTGGTTGTTCCTGCTGTCTCCAAAGCCAGGAGCTGTGTTTGAAGCTGTCAGACCCACCAAGTTTGTTTGTTGTTCATGCACTGGCTGCTGTCTGTTGGCACATCTTCAGGAAGCAGATTTTTAGATGTTAGGAGCTCTTTACATGTCAGATGCTTAATAAAATTAGATAAAATCAACTTGAATTCAGGCTCTAATAACGATTTAGTATGGCACAATAGTTTCCTGCTAAACATAGGCAGGATCTGATAGGAACTAGTGTTGTAAATCCAAGGCTGCTGACATTCTCAAACTGTTTGAGGGACCAGTTGTCAGGTTTTACCCATTTCCTCCTTGTTCAGTTGGGTCTGTTCATGCCACATATGAGATTAGAAGCAGTTAATGCTGGCAACTAATGCAGTACTTACTTTGTAAGTTCTGTGTGCAGTTGTTGAATAAGAACAACATTTTACATTAAGCCATTTATTGTCTAGTGGGCTGCTCTCGTGAAAAGTAGCAAGCCCTGTTATTTTTGGAAGGCAGCCCAGTGAACTATAGTGTATGTGAAATACAATTGTTGCCTTTTGTGATCTATCTGACTGACCATCAGTTCCAGATAACCACATACACATATATTATGATTTTTAAATATTACATCCCCTTTTGCTCCCTGTAGTGCCTGTGCACTGATAACACAGCGGTTGTGCTGCTCATAACCCTGGTCCTTTTCCAAGTCATGCAAGTTTTTTGGCCCTTCTTTTTTTTTTTGCAACTGACACCACCTCCCCTCAATTTTTATTTTTCTAGGTTTCCGAAATTTGCACCTGGATGACCAAATGACCCTTCTGCAGTACTCCTGGATGTTCCTAATGGCTTTTGCTTTAGGCTGGAGATCATACAAGCAATCCAATGGCAATCTCCTGTGCTTCGCACCAGATCTGATCATTAACGAGTGAGTAAGACCTGCCACAGGTTTCTGGGGTTTGCACTTGAGGGGTGAATCACTGGGTAGCAAATCCTTGCAGAGCGCCCAGATCTGCCTGTCACTTGCAACTTGTTTTTCTTTCAGCAGCTTGCTTAGCGTTTTTAACTAAGTCAAATGAAAGAAAGGTAATTGAGATATTAAGTGTATTTATATCCAGGAGTTTTTGTGGGAGGTGTTTGTGCTTAAACGTTCCGTATTGTGACTGTTCCAGCACCATTCACTAGAATCATTCATGTTATCCGAGCCAACACAGTCAGAGCTAAAAATATGTCTGGGATGGAGAGAAAAGTTTGGCAAATTGCATAATGTTCTGTCTGTTTAGTGTATAAAAGTGACGATATGGTCCTACCAGTTTCCCAGAGTTCCCAATCCCTTAAACATTTCTGTCTGAGCCTGATTAGAGTAGGGTTGAAAAGACAGGGTTACTAAGTGAAACAACCTGCCTGATTTGTAGTTTCCTTTTGAACTTTGCTATCAATTTTCAAGCAAAGTTGAATTTGGTGGAGTATTTGGATGTATTTTTTCTTGGAGCACACATTGTTGTCCTTGTATTTTTCCAAATTTGTGTTGTGCAGTAACTGTGCTGTAGAGGAGGGAAAGAAGGAATTTGGGCTTGTTGAGGTTATTGCATCTTGTCCATGTCTCTTGTTTCCTGCCCTTACAGTGGAGGCAATACCATTGGCATACTTTGACACAGTCATAATAGTTTTGGTTCTGTTGCACTTCAGAACCAGAACTCCCAAATATTTTCCATGTTTAAAAAAAAATGCAATAATTGTTACATTTTCTGTGGGATCAGCCACTTACATTCAGGCTATTCCTTTTTAATGTTTATTTATTCCCTTCCTTTTTTTTTTTTTGCCAGTGTAAATATTTACTGAGACTTTTATAAACTGTAATCATTGGCTTATAATAATAACTTCAAAAAGAGGTGAGGAGGAGATGGCAGGTGAGGGCTCATCTGTGTCCTTGTGTTTATTAAAGTGCTTAGAATGTGTCTCTGGAGCAGAATAGTCTCTGTGTGGTAGAACTAAAGTAATTGATGTTGTCACTAAGCATAATAACGTTTACTTTGCCTTACGTCAGAGACCTCCTGCTGTTTTATCAGTGGATCAAAACCACAGAGCTTCACAGCGAGGTGTCAGTACTCTTAAAAACCCCAAACCTGCAAACAGTCATTCTCAGATTCCTTCCAGTTACAGTTTGGTACATAAATTGTACATCAGAATGACATTTGTTTTCAATAAAACACGTTGACTGAGAGAACTGCAGTTTATTCTCCAGTGGGCTACAGGTTCTCTATAAAACTCTCTGGTCATAACTTTTTATGTTCCACCTCTCAATAAAACAGAGCCACTTCAGAGTTAAAGGTAACAAACACTGACTAACGATAAAACCGCTGCAGGAGGTGTGAGGTTTTGGAGCAGGGAGAGCTGGGGGGGGGGAGCTGGGACTGGGATGTTGGGCAGGACAGGAGAGGCATCATGGACACTTAAACAAAAATGCTTTTGGATTCTAATGCAAGGAAAACATGCCCTTGGATTTGAATGATCAAATGTGGCCAGATAGGATAGGTTAGGTAATAGTTGGTATCTGGCAATGGGGCAGGGGGGTAACATAGACCAGAGCATGCAGAGTTACTTCCATGGTTACAGAGAAGTGCAATTACTTCTGCTTCAATTTTCTCTGGGTTTTATATGGGTTTCTAGAAACCATTTTTTCAGTTTCTGAGCTTTAAAGCTTTGTCTTCATATTTGGCACAGTTCAGTGTCTTCAGCTTCAGGAACGGAAATTCCATCTTGGAAGGGTCTCCAAGCCCTGGTGGTTCAATTGGACCTAACTGCAAAGTACTTTTTTAAGATTGATTTCTTTATTAGATTAATTAGACTTCCTTTAGCATCATGTTGCTGCTTTAGCATCTGAGCAACATCAGTCTTTCACGTATTTATCCTTGTGCCAGACCTAGCCAGTGCCATCCTGTGTAGTTACTGCTTACTTACATGGAGTAGCAAGTTCCAGTAGCTCATGCAGTCTGTGGTGGGAAAGAGGATTAAATTCCATTCTTCTTAAATCTTAAGATGGCAGCTTAGTCATTTGCTCAGTTTTCTCCTAAAAATTGAATATTTATTGAATAATTCACTTTTATGTCTGTACTCTTATAATTTATATATTTTTTTAGTGGAAGTATGTCTATACCAGCTGATAATTTTATATATAATATATGTGTTCACACATAAAACACAAAACTCAATTCAAGTTGTTGAAGCATTTGGCAGCTGAATAAATCTTAGACTTTAGGCCATTATTTAGTACTTGGAAATGGCTTAAACCTGTGATTTTACAGTATTGTATTACTGTTTTGCCAGTTTGTGATTCAAAACATGCCCTGCTGGAACTGGCACTGGTACTGTATCAGCTTTCGACCTCTGGGTATGTCACAGTGTGCCCAAAATTACAGTGAGCACGGTGACAGTGCACAGTTGTGTTCTTCAAGTGGCAAATGCCATTTCAGTGCTGCCCAGCTCGAGAAAGAAGTTCCTGGAAGTCCTGGGTCTCAGAATTTTGACTCTGGTTGCATGTTCGTCATCATAGCTCCATGCTCTGAGGTCTGAGGTCACTTCCGTGGTCTCATTTGTCATTCTAATCTCATCTGCCATACAGAATAGCTGTATTGGTGTATTTGAATAGAAAAACAACAAGTGATTACAGTTTTATACGCGGTGTTTTGTCAGTTTTCTTACTCTCCAAATTTTTTCCCCAGCATTCTTTTGTAACTCCTTCTGTGGAGTCAGTGTCATCTGGTGTTCAGAACACCAGTGTCTTGTTTACTGGCTTTTAGTCTTTTACAGACTTGACTGAACTGAGTGACTCACAGCAGTGTTGAAAACCATCACGTGCTTTTACCATCCACACACATCCCCCAGAGCAAGCACATGTATATCCATGTGTTCCATGGGCTGGGCTGAGCTGAAACACCTCTGATGTCCCTTGGGGAGCTGGCCCTAAAGCAGAGGGGGTATTGGATACTTACAGAGCAAGGAGGTGAATCAGGTTGAACTCGGTAGGATCCCTTCACAGGGATCAAATGCTGCCAGTCACCTCTTTGGGTTGTCTTACATGCCTGGCAGTAACTGCAGAAGACTTGAGCTGCTGCAGCCCCGCCAGTGTCCCTGGGGAGCTCCTGGGGCTCAGTCTGGGCTCTGCCTCCTGGCCCTGCAGCTCCTGAGCTGCCATAGGATGCAGCTCCCTTGGGATTGCTGGTCCTGGGTATCCCAGAGCTCTGCTTGAAAGTCAGTGTGGTTCTGTGGGTAGTTTCAGCTGAGAAGGCGCCACGTGTGGCGTCCTTGCTGAGTAAAACATCTATTTTAATTAGCTAAGTATAGCACGGAGTTGAAATGTTACATCTGGTTGATGTGTGGGTAAATTAATCCGTGGAGGTGGTAAATGCCCTGTGCAGGGAACCAGGATCCTGGGCAGGCAGGGAGAGAGCCCTGAGCACTTGAGCACTGCCCTTCTCTACCCATGACCTGAGCCCTGTCCCCGGGCAGGCTCGCTGTGGCAGCTGAGATCATCTCATGTGCCCTGGCCAGGAGATCTGAGATGGGAATGGCTGGGACCTCTTCCCAGAGCATCTGCCAGCATTAAGGACGAGGCAGTGAATCAGCCTCCTCGTGCTCTGACACAGCCAGATCCGCAGCCTCCGGGGCACAGGGCAGAGCCTAATCTGTGTGCTCAGACCTTGCTGAAAGGGAGGGGGCTGTGCCTGCTCTCGTTTTATGGGAGCTACAGTTCACATAGCCTTGGTCCTGCCCGGGGTCGGCATGTCTTCTTATGGATACTCAGCCTTCTGGATGGGGTTGCATTTAGAGCAGACAGTAACAAACGACAGGCTGACCCATTTCATAATGTTTATTTTAACCTTCTGCCCAGAAATGGGCATAGTTTTACGTGAGGAAAACTGCTGAGCCCTGTCAGAGAATGTGTTTAAATTACTCAATTTGAAATCTCCGAGATGCCCTTTGATACAGCCCAGAGGGGTCAGGACAGCGTTTGCCAAGCGGCCAAATGGTGGCTTTGTGTCAAGTGCCCTGAGAAACATCCCACAGCCCAACATTGCACTTACTCCTGTTTCATGGAGCTTTACCTTGTGTGCACTTTGTATTTATGCTGCTACTCCTTGGTTATGGAATTCTAACAGTGTTTCTGGGTTCGTGTGAGAGCCCACAGGCTGTAGCTGTAGGTACAAGGCAGTGTCCTGTTCCACTCAGAAGGAATTGTCCAACAGCTCCATTTGGAAACAGTGGGGTTTTACATTTGTGCTTGTTCAATGCTGTGCTGGGAGCTGGTATTTCTGTCTTTCAGACCCCCTTGGGAGATTCCTATTACTCTCTGGGTTTTGCAGCTTGAGAAAGATGTTTCTTCTTTCTACTCAGGGCTTCTTAAGATGCTTGTGAGGGGACATCACATAACCTTCTTGCAGGGCTGAGGAAGGAAGAGTGGAAAACCGACCAGCTTTGAAGGAACTGTAGTTTCATAACCAAATCTTGGTCTTAACTTCCACAAGGATCTCATTTTGTTTCTTTGTAGATTTTAATATGGAATAGGTGATGACTTAGGAAAGGTGACACATTGTTAATGAAAAACAAAGTGCTGACATCACTGCACAGAGGTTGTGTACTCACTGCATGGAAAACAGATTATTTTGCCTGTCTTTTTGTCTACCAAAAAAAAAACATGGAAAAGCATAAATCTATCTTAGATTCTTCAGAATGAATCTCTTCTTCATTTCCTACCCAGAACTAATTCTGTAGTATTCACAGTAACCAGCTGTAAAAGCACACATAAAGGGAATTGTTGTGTCAGATGAGGTATTAAATAAAAGGAGTTCCTATCTTGATGCAGGGTTTCATTGAAACAGGGAAAAAACCCAAAAAGAATATATAAAAATTTAATGTGTTATTCTGATTCCAAGATTTTCCTTTGGTTGTCAACATGACTTCCCATTTATGGTTAGAAACTTGATTATTACACTACGAAGGTAATGAAATTTAATTGCAGTGCTAGTCATCACTTTATGAACGTGAAAGGATTCAAGTATAAAAAACTGAGGAGTTACAGAAAGTTACTGCTGTCAGTAGTGAGGAAATATGTATTAAATTAGGTGCACTTTGCAAAAGTATTGAAAGCATTAGAGAAATCTCATCTCTAGGGTAGCACATCATCACGTTTCCTTAGCAAGATGAAATACTTTGGGACTGCCAGGCTTGGAGAACTCTGCCACACAGTGACTGAACTCGATTTTTATGCGAAGTTTGTGCTGACGTCTGTTGATAACAGAGCCTGCTGATGGTCCTTGGTAGAGACAGGCTCCCTTTGTGGCACTGGGATTCAGCACGTCAGGCTCCCCCGTTCCGCAGTGCTGGGCTAGTGTTTATCTGTGTAACCAAGGCAATCACCTCAATGGGCTCACGAGAAAATGGAGCGTCATTTCGCTGTGCGATCGCTCACGTACAGCTTATCGTCTGCCTCCGCACCCCCTGCTGCTCTGAATGCAGCGTGGAAAAAGGGAGATGTGGAACTTCCACATACCTGGACTTGTCACTAATTCCTATGCTTTTATTCCTCAGGCAGAGGATGAATCTCCCTTGTATGTATGAACAATGCAAACACATGCTTATGGTTGCCCGGGAGCTCTCACGGCTTCAAGTCTCCTACGAGGAGTATCTCTGCATGAAGACATTGCTTCTGCTCTCTACAAGTAAGTGAACAGCTCAATACCAAGCTTTTGGCATGTACATCTGCAAAAGTGTGTGGTGGATTTGCAATAGGTATTTTAAGATAGATTTACATAGTACGATGCATGATGGTTTTTATCTTTCAGTAGGGTATGCTGGGGTTAAACAAGTCACAGCTTAGGAAAATTCTGTCTGTACTGCATGAAAGGTCAAATATGGTGTCACAGTAGTGCTTTTAGAATATACAGAAATAAACTGAGGCAGCATAACTCATATAGGTTACTATATGTAAATAACTTCTACAGTGTTATTTTTCCCCTCTGTTGATACCACTGGTACCCAGTGGCTTCGTTTTCGCCGTGCTCTGCAGGGCCATAGCTCCCTGAGGATCTCAGCTGCAGCCCTGGCTTGGCTGCAGTCCAGCACTCAGCCAGCACAGAGCACATGTGTGTGTGTGTGTGTGCTGGGAGTGGGTGTGAGCCGGGCACCTCGCCTCGCACCGGGAAAGCCTGTGCCTGTGTGTCCTGGGAAATCCCATCCCACGGCCGTCACGGCGATCCCCGCGGTCCCACGGGGCTGAGGGAGCTGCCGACGTGTTCCTGCTGCTGCTTGTCAGATTGGTTTCACTTCAGTGCAGTGACAGGTGCCAGCGTTGCTTTGAAGGGAGCAAGAGCAGCAGTGCAAGTCAAGATTATTCAGCATAGTACTTCTGCATCGTCCTCACGGGGTGGTTTGGGTTGGAAGGGACCTTGAACATGATGGAAAGTAAATATTATGAAGTTTAAACAGTTCATTACACAGAGGGTGTAAACATTCCTTATCTTTAATATTTCCAGTGAATAACAGCATTAATGCTTACAGAGAAATGAGAACTTGTTCACTTTGGGCTTTCCCTGAGAGGAGGAGGAGGGAATGTGCAGCCTGGCACTGCTCACGTTGCGGGCCTGTGGGTGGTGGGTGTGAGCAGGGGCAGCATGAAGGGGCACTGAGGTGCCTTGGCCAGGTCCCCCTAGGCCCAATGCCCCACCAGCCTGGCAAGGCCCAGCACAGCCTCGCTGCCAAGCCCAGAACTGGGACAAGGGCTCTTTTCACAGGAAACTTGCAGCCTCTCACAGCCGTGGGCTTTGTAGGAGCTTAAAACTTCCCCAAAACTGCAGATTTAGAATAGTTTCTGGTTGATTCTGAAATCTCTCCCAAAAATTCCTCAAGTGTTTTGGGTGTGGCGTAGGCCAACTTTCCCTACAGGAATTGGAAGTTTCCTTAGAGAAATTTCCATGGCAGAACTGGTGACAAGGCAGCACTGGCAGAATTCAGCCCATTCAGGAGCGAGGCCAGTCGGGCGCCGGTGTTGCCCAGAGAGGCCCCTCCGTTCAATTTAGGGTGAAAGACAATATATCTTCATATTTTGTTGAGTACATACATTGTGCAAGTGGTACATTGTGGAACTTCTGCAAATTGAATAGCTAAAATTTGTATAGCTCTTTAGTCCACGACTTTACAATTTTAATTGGTTTATTGTGTTTCTGTGTTAAAGTTTTCCAAGGGAAGAGAAGGAGGAGTAAAAGAGGAATCCCACACAGGTCTGGACACGTAGCTCACACACAGACATAGCTCAGAAACCTTTTACATGTGAATTATTGAAACAACAGTTGACATATTTCATCTCCTGTGCCGGCAAGGCAGACAAGAGCCTTCAGCATCTCTCAGATGCTGACAGTGCAGTGAGGGCTGGATTTTTGGAGGAAGGGAATGTGCTTTATGCCCTCTGTCCTCCTCTCTTGCTTTCAGTCACCTTTGTCTCAGCTCTTTCTCTTCTCTGTCTTCAACTCTTTCCACTTCCTTCACCAAGGCAATCAGAGGCGTCACATGAAGGATCTTAAGGACCACTGGAGTCCATATGCTTGTTTGTCCGGATTAGTCCTTGGAGGACCATCCTCATAGGAGAATGTAGGCACAGGGACTTAACCTGGATTTGAGTCCCTACACCTTGGGTTTCTGACCCCCAGATCCTCATCTGCCCAGCACTATCTTGATGTCCCATCCCTATTCCAAAAAGCTCTGTGCATTCCCTGGTTCCTCCATGGCTTGTGCGATCAGTTTGTTGTCCATCCAGTCTGTCAGTCCTTGTCTGGATGTGTTACTTGATCCATGTCAGGAGGCTTGGAACTAGATGATATTTCAAGATCCTTTCTGAGCCAAACCATCCTGTGATCCTGCCCTTGCTCTTCCCCTGACATGCAGACTTTTTATGGAATCTTTCTAATGTCACATTTCCCCAGACATGGGGAATACCAGAACTCCAGCCCTGGTGGTTCTTCATCAAGGCACTTCCATGCTTGGGTGTTGTTGCCTCCAAGGACTGATACCCTTCTGTTTCTTGGTGGGATATCTTTGGAGTTTTGTTTTTATTTTGCACTGGTCCTGTGCTTTTTGTTCAGCTAATCATCAATCCCAGCTCCTGCTCTTTTTTTGTCTCTCCAAGGTAATTTTAATCAGTTCAAGTCCTTTTTCTTTTGGTCATTTTCATAGAATCACAGGCTGCTTTAGGTTGGAAGGGACCATACAGCTCATCCCCTTCCACCCTGGCCTTGAACACACTCCCAAGGATGGAGCAGCCACAGCTGCTCTGGGCAACCTGTACCAGCACCTCACCATCCTCACAGGGAGGAATTTCTTCCATCTCTAACCTAATTTTCCCCTCTTGCTCCTTGTCCTATCACTACGGTTCCTGATGTAAGACAAATAATGGCACAGTTCATAGTTTTATAATGTCTTAAAGGTTGGTATCAATGTTACAGTTCCCAAGGAAGGCCTGAAGAGTCAGTCTCTGTTTGAAGAAATCCGGATGACGTACATCAAGGAGCTGGGCAAGGCCATCGTGAAGAGAGAAGGGAACTCCAGCCAGAACTGGCAGCGATTTTATCAACTGACTAAACTGCTGGACTCTATGCATGATGTAAGTCCTGAAAGGAATGCCGTAGGCACTCCAGATAAATCCGTTTGGGGCGGTGACAGTGGTCTCCTGTAGGCTTTTGTTACTTAAAGGGATAAATATCACGGGGGAGGAGGAGTTTCATGCCCCTCTACTGTCTAACTAAAGGCAAATTGACAGCCATGAACATGCTGCTCCCAGGCTACTTCGGCAGTGGAATCCACAGCAATTAATTTTGTAATTAATGTGGTTTTCAGTCTCTTTAGTTTTTAAAAACTGTATTGCTTTAAAATGGGGGAACTCAGAAACTGTAAATAATTTGCAGTAGTAGCAGAGATGTGAAGTTGAGAACCTGTGTTATCTCAGAGACATCTAGTAAGGAATTTATGGAACAGTTTAAAATTGCATTAAGATAATGCCTCAGCACTATGTTTTGTGTTAGCAGTGGACTAATTTGGCAAGGAGTTTCGGAATTCTGGCTGTCTTCTTTGGCAGTATAATTCTAAATTAGACATACAGGCACAATGCAGTCCAAGCAATGTTGAAGGCAGGAAATCTTTGAGACCTCAAAATGAGTTTTTTTATTTGTTACTGTACCAAGCACCTGGAGAGATCTAATTAAGCTTATCCATGTGTGTGTTATGTATCTACTGGAATGGGAATCCCTATGGAATCTCTCCAGTGTTTGTATCTGTTTGTTTGGTTTATACTGGAGTGCCATTGACAAGAATAATGAATTAAATGAGGACACCTGTGAATGTCCTGTTGGAGCAGGGATGAGGAGTGCTGGGATGTGCCTCATCCGTGGGCAGGGACTGGGGAGGAGGAGGATGGAGGTGAGTGGTTCTTCTGTAAGTCTTCATGTGCAAGTAATTCTTTGCCTTATCACTTGTAGGTGGTTGAAAATCTTCTGAGCTTTTGCTTCCAGACATTTTTGGATAAATCCATGAGTATTGAGTTCCCAGAAATGTTGGCAGAAATCATCAGCAATCAGATACCAAAATATTCCAATGGAAATATCAAGAAGCTCTTGTTTCATCAGAAGTGACTGCCTTAACACAAAGGGTTGCCTTAAGAAACCGTCACTCGATAGCTTTGTTTTGTAAAGAGAAAACCTACAGAACTTGTTCCTTTTGTCCTCGCAGCGGTGTTTCTTTTGTAATTATGCACTACATGTGGTTTACAGAGGGCCAAGAGTTAGGCTGGAGAAGCAGCAGATTTCTCCCATTTGGGAAAGGATTGGGGAGAAAGGAAAGGAAAAGAAATCGTAAATCGTATTTGTAAGAAATTTTTCTCTCTCCCCTCGTGCACCATCCCCGGATGCATCAAACCACCAGTGACAAGCTCTGAGGCTGTTACGAACATTCTGCTAATTAATTAATTGCTGCAGTTGGCTGGAGACAATTTTTAGGCTTTTTTTTTTTTTTTTTTTTTTTTTTTTTTTTTTAAAGTTTTTTGGTTTTTTTTTTTTTTTTTTTTTTTTTTTTTTTTATTGTNTTTTTTTTTTTTTTTTTTTTTTTTTTAAAGTTAAGGTAGCATTTTGGTTTATGCATGTAACCTGAAGAAAGTTTACAAGTGTATATCAGAAAAGGGAAGTTGTGCCTTTTATAGCTATTACTGTCTGGTTTTAGCAATTTCCTTTAACTTTATATACCGTGAACTCGGCTTGTTCATTTTTTCTTACATAATTTTTTTGTAATACTTCAAGATGCCTATTGTACAGCTGGTTTTTTAAGGTGGGGCAGCTCGTAGCTTTCCTAAACGACCTCTAGACAGTAAATCCTCGAGTAGATTCATGTGAAAATGGGTTGGGCTTTTCTAACCTAATTGCTTTCAACTGTCAAAGCGGCTATAAAAATTTGGCTTTTTTTAAGGGCCAGGGTGGGTGGGAGAACACTCTCAAATCTCATTTCAGTAGATCCGAATGAAACAAATCCTTTTGGTATACTGCAAAAAGTCTTGGATATGCAGATTCATAGAAAATTAACCCAGTCCTCACTGGATGTAAATGAGCAGGTTATTTTATATATTGAAAAAAAAAAAAACAAAAAAAAACCAACAAGAAGCCTGATTTTTGCATATGATGCAACAGCCATAACGCAAAGAGTCACGGGCTGCATTGATGCCAAGAAGATCAGTCCTGACTGCCCATCAGGAAATTTTCAGGAAAATATGCATAGCTTCAGAAAAGTTTACTTCTGTGTGGAGAAACTCACATTTTCTGTACACTTAAGCCTGTCATCACACAAGTATATCTGGAAACCCCCACGGACAGAGGAGGTTGGATGTGTGATTGCACCCAGTGGTTTGGGTTTGTTCTCCTGGACGGATTCCAGAGTCCTCCTCTCCGGGGAGATGTCTGAGCGGCCGCGCAGCTGTGACTGGATATCCCAGCTCCAAACTCACCTGGTTAGAGACCCAATTCCACATCTCCACCCGTCACTGACTGCTCCATCCTCTTTCCTGGGAAGCAGGAAAGCTCCGCTACTGAGTTCGTGGTCTTAGAATTGTCCGTCAAACTTTCTGTCTTTGTAAGGCTGCAGCCCTTCACATTGAATTCCTGGCGTGCCATAAATTCCCATAGGCCTTGTGGATTTCTCCTTGTTGCCATTGATAAGGATATTTTCCGACGTTTAGAAGCTGTAGTAGCCTTTTCTACATGCACCTTAACAATTTTCTGTATCTCAAAATTGAAATATTTACTAAGCCACTCTAAAATTTGATTTTTACTCAAAGTGGCCAGATTATTTGTGTAATAGAAATGAGAAAGATCATCTGAGAAAATACAAAACCTAATATATTTTTATATTTAGTTATAGTTTCAAATATGTATAATCGGTATATTCGCTGATCCAAGAAAAGAAGGGAAGGGCTACTGCAGCTTTAAAAGCAATTTATTAAATGATTGTAAAATAGCTTGTATAGTGTATAATAAGGATGATTTTTAGATGACAGATTGCTTTATCATGATACATGTAATTATATTTTTTGTAGGGGTCACAAATATGCTGAGTGGGAACCCGTTCTGTGTGGTTTGGCTGGAGGCAGCACCGGAGGCGTCGGTGTTCGTATCCAAAGAAGTGCTTTGTTCAGAGGGGAAAGCCTGTGCTCCGTGGGTGTTTGTAGGGTTGGGTTTGTGTTTATTGAATCACTGTGTAAAAATTCCCGTTGGCTTTTGGGTGGGATGCTCCTATCTGTATAGTCGGGAACCGCTCCCGAGGCATGGCTGAACCAGACCCCCACTGCAGAAACTGTCAGCCAGGACACCCAGCTCTGAACTCCTCCCGGGGGAATTTCATACGCAGCCTCACTCCCACAGCAAAAACAGCTTCAAAATTGGGCAATAATCTGCATCCAGGTGCCAGCAATATGTAAATACAGAGCATGGGGTGTCCACAGCACATTTCTACTTTCAGTAAACATTGGTTTCCAACTGAAATAGGAAACTCAATTCTCCTTTCTTAAATCTCTTTTTGAATGTTATGCCTACTGAAAAAGATCCTATATTCAGTACTTTGGAGTAAAATAGCATCTTTAATAAAAGAAAATAATCATTCTCTCCTTTGATCTGTACGGAATATGTACATTTTGTAACAGGATTTTAATTACGATACCCAGCCCAATTCACTGGGAATCCTCATGCGCCCGTTTGCGATACAGATACAGATAGGAGTTTGGTGCTCTTGGGTTTGGGGGGGGGTCTTTGTTTCAAAGGAAACCTGCTCTTACTTTTGAGAATGTTTTATAAACTTGTATCCCCAGGGCCCTCATTGGGAGCCTGGGGCACAGCGTGTGTGCGGGTCGGGGTGCACGCACCCCAAACGTGGCTTTTCTGCCAGCAAAAGCAACTGCAGTGAACTCCAGCAGATGATTGAGTTGGGGGTTGGAGCTGGATGAGCTTTAAGGCCCCNTTGATGCCGAAAAATGACCTCGCCATTTTCACAGAGAAAGGTAGGAAAGAGGAGGAAGTGCCTGGATGAATGTTGGCTGCGGGGACATCCCGTGGTTGAGTTTTAGAGAGGGAGGACTTCAGGGACATGACTTAGAGTGAGATTTTGTAAAGATTGTATTACTGTGCCCCTGGAAGTGTTCGAGGCCAGGCTGGGTGGAGCTCTGAGCAACCTGGTCTAGTGGAAGGTGTCCCTGCCCGTGGGTTGTAACACAATGGTCTTTAAGGCCCCTTCCAACCCAAACCAGTCGGGGATTCCATGATTATATACCAGTCACGCTCTATCCTTAGCCCAGTCTGCAACCAGGGGTTGCTGAGCCATCGATACTACATAGGAACCAAATTTTCCAGGAAGGTCGAGGGTCTCTCCAGCTGGAGGCCTCGTATCTGAGGAAAGGCTGTGTGTGTGTGTGGAAAACACCCCACCTCCAACAACCTGCACAACAGCAGAGTCAGCGATGGGTCATTACTCTATTTTGTATATTAAACAAAAAGATATATACTGGGGACGAATCCTATATCATACTGGTGTATGGNCACCCCAAACGTGGCTTTTCTGCCAGCAAAAGCAACTGCAGTGAACTCCAGCAGATGATTGAGTTGGGGGTTGGAGCTGGATGAGCTTTAAGGCCCCTTCCAACCCAAATTCTGGGATTCTGTGATCCCCCCGTGAGAGAACTGGTCACGCAGGAGGAGAGGCTCTCTGCCCCTTGTGTCTGTTTTGCCTGTATATTCATTTTTAGTCTGTGGATTTAAGGAAAAAACAAAGGAAACTGTGATGTTAGGGAAAGAATCGTCCTGTACGTGCTGTTCAGTTCTAAACTTCACCAGTGAGAAAACGTAGTGCTTTAGTCAGCAGTGAGAAGTCCATGTCCTGTTATCCGTAGTCCGTGTAGCAGTGGGTAGTCCCTGCACTCTGGATAAAGCAGGGAGAATTCTGACTTTGGCTCTTCAGTGCCTTATCACAAAGTGCACGGATCCGCCCAGGGACGGCGGGGGCAGCTCAGGACGCGCCGGGCGCTCGCAATGGCCTTAGGGGGGGACACCGGGACAGGGGGGCNGATTCCATGATTATATACCAGTCACGCTCTATCCTTAGCCCAGTCTGCAACCAGGGGTTGCTGAGCCATCGATACTACATAGGAACCAAATTTTCCAGGAAGGTCGAGGGTCTCTCCAGCTGGAGGCCTCGTATCTGAGGAAAGGCTGTGTGTGTGTGTGGAAAACACCCCACCTCCAACAACCTGCACAACAGCAGAGTCAGCGATGGGTCATTACTCTATTTTGTATATTAAACAAAAAGATATATACTGGGGACGAATCCTATATCATACTGGTGTATGGCATTATTAAAAAATCATTATTTTTATCACAGCAATTTTAAACAGCATAAAAGAAAAGAAAAAATTAAACCAGTGACTCCTGTTTAAAAAATAAAAGTTGTAGTTTTTTATTCATGCTGAATAATTCTGTAGTAACAAGTCTGTAGTTTTCACCTACTCAGTGAAATGTTGGACTGTAAAAGCTTGTGTGGAATTGTTGAACATTTATTTTTTCATTTAAATTTGCTGTTCTGGTAATACAAAGCCACACATCTGTACAGAAGTTGCAGTAAATGTGAGCCATTTACAGCAATGCCGAATAATGGACAGAAACCATATAATAAAATTCTGCTTTTTTCATTAAATGGCTCCAAAATGCTTTTGTGAAGTGTTTGCTGTGATCCTGGAGAGGGTTGGGACAGCAGCGAGTCGGTTCATTTGTGTTAGTCTTACCATCCACCTCATAGGCAGGAATTATTTGTACTGGAGTGAATTGCTGCCATAGAAGTTCTGAAGCAGGAAAATTTCGGATCATGAAGTTCAAATTAACAGTTTAATTCAAAATCACAACTGCCTTCGTTTGCCTTTGTATTCTAACATCCATTTCCTGGAGAGGAATCAGCACCACGGCTCTCTAATGGAACCCGGAGCAGGAATGTGCCTTGGAGCAGCCTGACCTGTGCCCACCTCAGAGAAGGGCTGAAGCTGCCAGGACAGTTCAGCTAAGGAAAACAGCACAAAATGTATTAAAACTAAGTAAAGAATTGATTCAGGTTCCCAGAACAGCTGAGGTTGCCCCATCTCTGGAAGTGTTCAAGGTCAGGTTGAAGCAACCTGGTCTAGTGGAAGGTGTCCCTGCCCATGGCAGGAGGGGTGGAACGAGAGGAGTTTAAGGCCTCTTCCAACCCAAATCACTGTGATTCTGTGATTTAAAATACATTTGGTCACTGCAGTGGTTCTCAGCTATCTGATACTTGTCAGAATGTGATAAAAGCTCCTTCCCAAGGCAGGTACTGGACACCAGACATTAAGTGAGAGAGAAAATGAACTGTAAGGCCTTGGGCATTGCTTGGGAGGGATATGGATTGGGATGGGGGTCCTGGGCAGGGGAAGGGCTGTGGGAATCCAGCCTAAGGGTCTGAACTGCCCTTGGGGCAGCAGGACTGGGTCCTGTGGAGGAGGATCATACCTTCCCGAAGGCAGGACTTAAATTACGAAGAAGGACTTCCTAAATCAGCAACTCTGAAAGGTGCTGCTGTCTGGCTGTGATGATCTTGCACTTGGTTTCAGAAAGTCTCGGCCCCGGAACAGAAAATGCTGTCATGAAGTTCCTCCCTGCCCTGTGGCCACTGGAGTTTTCGAATGTCAGCATCTCTCCAACCCATCAGTAACTAAAACCTCAGCACAGCTCACGCCTTCGCCCCCTGAGCAGCAGAGCGAGCCGTGCTGTAATAAAATCTCATTTAACTGCAGCGTAAAAGGCCGAGTTCCCAGCAGGGAATGATTTCTTTGAATTGTTTGCAATTAAAACGAAGCTTACATAAATTTCCCTTTGGTAATTCCCAAGCTGGATGGCTGTGGATGGGGGTCAGAGGCAATACAAGAACAGGATTTACAGTAACCATGTTTATTCTTGAAACAATTATGGAAAGAGCCTTTAAGGAGCAACATCAGGTGTTAGGATGAAATACCTGCTCTGTGGCTCCTGAGCTCCAGTGTCATGGCAAGGCCCTCAGTGTGTTCACATTCCACCCGAAATACCATTTGTCCCATTCCATTTATAAAATAATACACATCAAAGGCATCTCTGCTCCAGGATCTGATTCCTTGCAGGATTTTTGCCCTTCCTGCGCTCTGTCCCATGGCTGGAGTGTGGCTGTGCTGCTGCCCTGCCCTGGGAGGGTGGGTTGGGGGCCGGGGGGCTGCAGCTCTCCCTCTCATGCCTTATTTTGCAGTTTCGTGCTGTCTGGAGCTCCATGCTCAGCTTCCAAGAAATTCGGATGAAGCCCAGCATGAGATGGCAATTCATGATTTCTGTTGTGTTCGCATTATCCCAATAAAACAATGGCATTTCAAACTGGTTTGGAAAAGATGCCATTAAATGCCATTTTTTACAATGCTGACATTTAATATTGGAGCTCTTGAGTTCATGTTTGTCCCTGGGATGATCCCCAGCAGGCTGGTTTGTCCATGGCCATCTCCCCACTGCAGCAGGAGCTCGTGTTGAGCTCTGGGCACATGGAGCTGTGCCACATAACACACAAACACTGGCATTTTACAGAATAAAAGACTCCTCGGCTCTAAGTGAGTGGTTATCCCAGAGGGGCTCCCAAGTGTTCTTGTCAAGATACCATCAGGAACTAGTCTGGGAGGGTACCCAGGACTCTGCAGGCTCAGTTCCTGTGGTGCTGCCACAGGGATCCCAACCCTTTCAAATCCCTAAATCCAAGATTCAGTCATTCCTTCAGATCCAGCTGACGCTCATTCCAGGAGTGTCTCTGCTGGTACCTGTGCCCATCCAGGCACCAGCTGGATGCTGAACTGCCTGACAGCACCAACCAAATCCATTTCCTGGAATCACAGACTCGTTTGGGTTGGATGGGACTTAAAAGATCATCTCATTCCATCCCCCTGCCATGGGCAGGGACACCTTCCACTATCCCAGGTTGCTCCAAGCCCTGTCCAACCTGACTTTGGACACTTCCAGGAATGGGGCAGCCACAACTTCTTTGGGCAATGGGGTCACACATCAACAAGTTTGGTTCATTTTCTTACCAGGGCTACCAATTATTTCAGTTATTGGTAGACCTAAAAAATAATACATCTGCTACATGTCCATTTTAAAATAAAAAAGTGTAAATACTGAACTTGTCAAAGGCTGGAGGAGCTGCAAGCAGAGGAACCCTCTGAAGGGATTAGAAGTTCATTGATGTCCAGTGCTCAAGCCCATGGAAAAGCAGATAAAAATCAATCTGGAAGAGGGGTAAATATCCTTATCCAATCCATCACAGGTGGAACACAGATCCAAAGCATAATTAAGGATATTCTCTGAGGTCACAACAGGGAACTTTGAGCTGAAAAAATAACAAGTAAGTGGAATTCTTCTAATTATGGGATCTGCTGATTCGAGATCAAACCACATGAAAAGGTAGAGGGGAAACTGCTCAGGCAGCATTTAATGTGGGCACTGATTGTGTTGCTAATGTGGGAGGATGGAGTGTGACTGTGAAAAGTGGCCTGGTGAGCCCAGTGATGGGCAGTGTGAATGGGGGATGTGTCCCCAAGGAGGGCTGTGTCCCCAAGGGGTTGGACAGGGGGGGCTGTGTCCCAGAGGAGCTGAGCATGGGAGAAATGTGTCCCCAAAGAGCTAAACACTGGGCAAATATGTCCCCAAGGAGATGAGGATAAGGGGGATGCATCTCCAGGGGCTGGGCATGAAGGGCTCTGTCCCTGAGGAGCTGAGCACAGGGAAGTGCTGCAGAGCAGGGGGTGCAGGCAGAGGAACGGGTGATGGGGGGGCTGAGCCTGCTGTTCCCATCCCCCAGGGATCTGCCTAGGCCTCAGCAAACCCATATCCAGGCTCCTGCAAGAACCAATCCAAAATTAAACCCCAGCATTTTTAATTCCTCATTTCTCTCATACCCTTTTCTTTTTTCCCTTTTTGGCTCACAGGCAGAGCTTCCACAGCTGAACTGCAGCCAAGATGCACGTGTTCCTACCCCAAACAAACGCAGGGCTGGTCTATAAGGCTCAAACCAGACCAGTTACTAAAAATAATTAAATAAAATAAAAAGCAAATCCAACCCGCCCAGCTCAACCCTTGGTAAGCCAAAGGAAACCCAAGGGACGAGCTCTCACACCCTCCCCTTCTGCAGAGATGCTTCTCCCCTGGTGTGGGTCAGTCCCTCCTCCACCCACACCCACTGCCCTGGGGCAAACCCAGCCCCTCTCTGGGACAAGAGGAGGTCGGGGGGTTCCCCCTTGGGGTCCCGGGGGGCTCATGGTGCTGGTGCCCCTCGGCTGCCCCTGCCATGGCCAGCACTCACTCCCATCACACTGCTGGGATTTGCTGAGCATAATGGGGCTGAAACAGCTCAAAGCTGTTGGGCTAAATATATCGTCGTTGCTGGGGAAATAAATAATAAACAGCGGCTCGATTAGGATCTGGTGGTGTAATTGGTTCTGCTCTGGGTGGCTGGAGGGCAGCCCTGGGGCTCGGAGCAGCAGCACTTCAGGTACCAATGCAGCAACAGATAGTGAACAAGAGACCCAGCCAACACCAAATTCAACAAAAACCCCCCAAACAAACCCAAAACCAACAAACAAACAAGCAAAAAAAA